>JAGDQP010009046.1:0-15917 GCA_022664845.1 Lepisma saccharinum
TGCGAAGAAGATGAAGTGGAGATGGGCCGGTCACATAGCTAGACGAACAGATGGAAGGTGGACGACAAATGTACTACAGTGGATTCCTAGAGAAAAGAAACGACCGAGACGACGTCCAAATGTAAGATGGGTAGATGAAATCAAGCGTTTTTCAGGAGCTACATGGATGAGGATATCAGCAGACCGAGATATGTGGAAAGAAAAGGGGGAGGCCTTCATCCAGCAGTGGATAGAAAACGGCTGAATATGATGATATATATATATATATATATATATATGAATTTCCACTGACGCTTTCATGCTTCTTTCTGTATTGGAGGGAACTACAATTTCAATGATCCTGTACAAGTCTCACAAGGGAATGTGATGATGGAGTCCGAGAATGAAACCAAGTTTAAATTAAAGTGCATCACAGAAAACCTAAGTGTGTCAAATCTGAGACCAGAATTCGAGGTCGTTTTAGAGATACAGTGTCACAACTAGTGTTGTAAATAAAAATAAAAAGTTTTTTTTTTCAAGACAGCAATTTGTAATACTGTTAACGTATTTTTTTTTTAGCAATAAATAATTACTTTTATATAGGTAATTAAGAAGAAATACAGCATAAATTAACCCCTAGATTACAAATATATTTTGGTATATGTGAGATATTCCGGGTTGCCCAATTCTCAGTGTTGCCAACTTTTTTAAAAAATCATTTAAAAAGATTTTCTTCCATACCGTATGTGCCCCAAACTTAGCTTAAACATCATTCAACACAATAGAAGAATATTTTGGGTGTCCCCAACCTCAAGCACCTCCTGTTGTCAGTGTTGTTAGCCTATTTTAAAATTCAACATAGAAATGCCTTAATTAATTCAACTCTTCACGTGTGCATTGATTTACACTAAATTTGACACATGTTCATTAGGTACTGGGACAGGTCATACAGCCACTCCAGGCATCGTAGTTCGTCAGGGTTGCCAAAGGATTAAAATATCTAGATTTCTTATTTGTTACCGTTGGACGTATCCGCATTGATTTACACAAAATTTGACATGCACATTAGGAAACGGGACAGTTCATGTGGGTACTTCCGGCGCCGCAGTTGTCAGTGTTGCCAACCAATTTTTAAAATTAAATATTTACTTCTTCCATTCAGTACGACGTATCCGCACCAAGCTTTGAGGATAGATATTCAGCACAATCGAAACATACTGTGGTTGTTCCGTGTACCCAAGCACCCAGTTGTCAGCGTTGCCACTCTGTTTTTAAATTCAATTTTTCAAATGGCTCCCATAGTGTTACGTGCCGAAAGCTATTCCTATATACTTCAAAAAAGCACGGGGAAACCGCGGAACTACCTATGAAATAATACTTCTGAGAGCTCTAATGCAACGGAAATCTATATGTATTTACTTGTTTACAAGAGTATTCATGGATTTACACAACTCTTTTTAATTATGGATATAACCTAAAATATTTTTTGTTACATCTTCACAGTACGGGGCGAGGCTTGGAACCCGGAGCATGAGGGAGCAATGCCCCCATGCTTTTATCGTGAAACACAATGTACTAGAAAACGCCAACATATATCTCTGTCCTTGAATAGAAGCAGGTTATTACCCGAGATTTTGAGTTTCAGATAATTAATTTTTGCGGATGGTAATTATGATCAGTAATAGATTTCTTCGTTGAACAATACCGTAATTAGAAATTAACTTATTGTATAGGGGTGAGAGCATATTTCGGTGAGAATTCTTAGTTTTTCAGTTTATAGTAAAGCTGTCTTTAAGTTCTATTATCTCTAGGAGCTTAAATTCTTCCTATAATTCAAAATATTTCTTTAGTTCCCTGGAGGTTTGTTAGTATTTTATTACAAACTATACTAAATAACTTCAGTCCATACGTTCTTAGTTACCTCCTTATGTTTGTCAGGGTAAAGACTATGATATAGGAAGCATTGAAATGTGGCAGTGAATGCATAAATAATCTCATCATTTGCCTCGTAAGGCTGAAGAAAAACAAAGCAATAGTAAATTGGGATGAATGTTTGAAAGCTTAAGTCCAATCCGGCTGATTACATTGATTATCTGCAGCATAAAGTATTAAATACTTGCTATGTGTAAAAGACGACATTTTTAAAAAGAACATGATTTCTTTTTTCTTTTACAATAGTCGTAACGGTACATACTAGTATGATCATTCCTTACAAATCTTAAAACTCGGAAAGTATTTGACGTAGGGCTTTCAAACAAAAAGTGAGGTAGAAGAAGTGTATATGCTGAATTGATTTATGATACTGAGGCAACCAGTGGTGTCCTAGAAATATTTCTACGGAGGATCAAGTTTAAAAATTTGAATGAAAAATGGGTGATGTTTTCCCGTAATTCGAACCTTCTCTGAAAATTGAACAAGTGTTAGAGAATACACTCCTCTTTCCTCACTCTTCGTTTGAAAGCCGTGCGTCAAATATTTTCAGAGTTATAAGTTTTGTTAAGGACTGAATCATCAGGTTCGCAACGTACCGTTGTGACGTCATATCTCTAGAACCGACTTCGAATTTGGTACTCAGATTTGCGACACTTAGATTTTCTGGGATGCACTTTAATTTGAGCTTGGTATAATTCCCGGACTCAACTGTTACGTACTGAAGTTTCTCTTGTCAGTATGTTCTGTGTAGTACCAGCTTCTACAAACGTTAGCAGGTAAATGTAAATCTTTTCTGCATAGTGCTTCCGAGTGCAGTATGATGTATGGTATAATATATTAATAAAACGATTTATTAATTGAATGAAACGTTTTGAAACTTTTCTTAACTACGTTAATCTTGTGGATATCTGTAATTCTTTTTCATACGAGCTATGCAAGGAGTTCTTACGCAATTATTATTTTTTTATAGGGTGCTGATATATTTAAAGCCAAAGTAAATATTGAAGTGCAGTGGGCAACGGAACCTGTAATAGCTGCAATTGAGCGTAATGGCGGAGTTATTACCACAGCATACTTCGACGTTCACTGTCTTTTTATCCTTCTCAACGCTGAAAAGTTCTTCAAAAGAGGTAAGTGATGATGAACCTATGACACGAAATGAGGAATCATTGAACATTATTTAGAGTCCGAGTTAAGAGCTAGGCAGACCTCAACGGGGCCAAGTGAGACAAGTAAAATGTAAAATTGACGATGTGCATCCAGAGATGTTTCTGAATGTTTTGAATGTATATTGACTGTGTGTAATTTGGTAGAAGCACCTTCCTGTTACACTTGTGCTACACAAGATACGGCGTGTTTTAGAAGTCCTAGTGAATCGGGTGGAAATTTGGCGGCGTTTCAGAGCTATATGCTGCCGAACGCGTGGGAAAATGGACTTTAGAACTTCATATTTCTAACACCACGAACAGGGGAGCTGATAGGGCATGGTACCGTCAAAGACTTTAACTCTGCACTGTCCAAAAGTGCATATTTCAAAATTCCACGATGGCCACGCAAGGGATTTCTCAAAGGAAGTAGGGGATGTCAGAAATTTTCTGAAGTAGAGATGGGTCGAAATGAGCCAAATGGAACGACTTTCCACCGGGAAACAATAATTCGTTTGCGTGAAGTCGATATCTCAGGCAGATTCCATATGCCAAACTGTTGTCTTAAAAAATAAAAAAGTTGTTAAATAACAATCAGGAGTAAGAATTGTATACTTCCATCGAACGTTTTATTTATTTACCATCAAAAGGATATAATATCGTAATGTTTTTGTGGATTTTTGATGTGCTTAATAAGTAGAACGAAACGATACACGGGACTGTGTGTGTGTGTGTTTTTTTTAAACTAGTTTTACTAAAAAATATACAAGTATGAAATACGTTAAAACAAAGAACGTCTCGAACCGGGATTATGAGTGAGTTTACTATAAACTTTTGGCCTTTTTCTTCTGTGGGTTTTACACCTTAGAGAAGTAAGATGAAGTTTTACACCAGCCCGTTGCTAACTGTGTGCAGAAAGGAATATACTGGGTATGTACCAGTCCGTTGCAATTGTGTACAGGTTTGTGTTTAGGGGGACACACTAGCCCGTTGCTAACTGTGTACACAGGAAGGTGTTTGGACTTCGTTGCAAATCATGAACTGGAAGGATAGAGAGAGGCGACCACTCAGATGAGGAGTGATGTTAGTCGCCTAGATGTTTGGATATTTTTTGGGGGGAGTGCTTTTCAAGTCCCTCCTTCTGCTCTGCCAACTTTATTTAGCTGCGACTTTAACTCCATCTTCGGTTTTTGGCGAACTGCTGTTGTCGTTTGCTTGATGTTTACGATGGCTTGTGTTACTACTTGTTTACGTTATGATGCTTGTAGTACACACTTGCTTACACAGCGTAGTACATACATTTCATTATTTGTTTATGTCTTGAATGAGTGACACGTGCCCTCAGACACGCGGATCATTATAGTATCATTACCCAGTTGGATGCCGGTGATGACATGTCATTTTTACTCACACGGAAAGTCGTTTAATTCATGTTCTTTTCGACCTAACTCTACTTCCGTTAATCCTCTGTTTCCTTTGACGAATCCCTTGCGTACCCATCGCGAAAGTTTGAAATATTCATTTTTAAATAGAGCATGTTTAAAGTCTTCGACGGTACCATGCCGCATCAGCTCTACTGTATGTCAGAATGTGTATATGGCTATGAAATGCGTATGTTTGGAAAAATAAAATCTACCTACTCTATAACTGCCAGACGTATAAGGTGTTCAAAAAAAAAATGTAGCTCAGATGGGGGGAAAAACGAAGATTATATTCCATTTTGCTTGGAAAGCCGGAGGGAAAGAGAACGTCGGGAAGACCGAGACGACGTTGGGAGGACAATATTAGAAGGGATCTTCGAAAAGTAGGTGTTTATGATGAAAACTGGCTTGATCTTGCCCAGGATAGATCCCAATGGCGAATGTTTGTTACTGCGGCGATGAACTTGCGAGTGCCCTAAGCCATAGAGTAAGTAAGTGTCGATGATTTTTCTCGCACGAAATCAATTTTGTAGTAATAATATCTTGATTTGATATTTTCTCACGTCTTTTTAGTTTTCAACTTGAGGTATGAATTGAAAATAGCCATATTGCGCATGAAAGTTGTAAATCAAAATTTTATTTATTTAAACTTTTACCAAGTCTAAAAACACATTTCACCAGGCAAAAGCCGGGATTTTGCCGTTTGTAAGGCCCTGAACAATACCTTCCTCATCCTCTACCTACCCCATACCGGCCTGAGTTAAAGATACCAAATGGCCATAAATAAATTCAATTCTAGAAACATACTAATAAAGGATGGAGTTAAAAATTGGGGATAATTTTATTTTCGGTAAACGTTACAGCATATTCGAAGTTTTAAAACAGAATTGCCCGATAGTGAGCTGTTAGATTGTATAATGCTTGTTATTTGATTAATAAAGAGAATGTGAAGGAAAAGAAATAATTTGTGTTTAATTGACAGTTGTAATGTTTATGAAAATCTTAAGGAGTGTTATTTATTTTATGTACTTAATAATTATTCCAAAACGTAAACCAAGTTTTGTTCAAATTCGCCCTATGTGTGTTGAAGGCAAGATACCAGGAAGTAATGTAACACGATTTTTTAATGTTCCTGTCAATATCTGAATCACAATGATGAATAATATGAGATGAAGTTACGTTGTTTTCTCTCTTATATAATTTAAATTAAGCAAATCACTATGTAACTTCATCTCTCATTATTCATCATTCTGTGAGATGAATAATGATTCAGATCTGGTCATCACCTTGAAAGAAGCGTCCTATATTACTTCCAGGTAACTTTTTCTCAACACAGGTAAGAGGAATTTGAACATAACTTGGTTTCCGTTTCTTCAATATTTTTTGGTTAAAAAAAAAGATTAAAAAAATCTTCATAGGCATTACAGTTGTCAATTAAACACCAGTAAGTATTTTTTTCTTCACAGTATCTTTAATAACTTACAGAAACAAATGTTCAGCATCCATAGCGTAGTAAATTTCCATACCATCTCCCACACTTGTCATGATCTGGCAACTTGGTACGAACTTCGAATATGCTGTGATGTTTAGTGAAAAGAGGTTTCTGTCTCATTTTCAATTTCATTCCGTATTCGTATGTTTCTAGATTTAATAAATGAATCAAAATGTTATTTACATTCAAGGAGGTTACACCAAATTTCTGAAAAATATCGTAATCAATCACAGCGTTCTTTGTTGCATCTGGATCCATTGCAGTTAGGTTGCAATACTACTACTATTGCACCAATAGTAAACGATACTCTGTACCTCATGACAATATGAGCATATTAATACTTGTTGCTTGTAGTAGTAAGGTTTTCAACCTTCTTAAACTCCGCCATTAAGTTGACTAAAAATTATTTAAACAGTAACACATTTAAATTCGAATTAGTGTGAGATTTACTCAGATTTGAGGACTGTTTATTAAGGAAAGAATTGAAGTAGGTGGTATTCTTTCCACTAACATTTTCAATAAAATTTTTGCTTCGTTATCAGAGTTGTTTATCATCAGTGAAACATGTAGATCATCTTGATATAAGTAGTTACTTTGAGTCAAGCTCAATTTTGATCCATCGACTGCTGATATATAATTTACATAAAAGATAAACATTAAACGAACTAACTCTATAGCTTTTGGAACTCGCAAGTTCATCGCCGCAGTAACAGACATTCGCCATTGGATTCTGTCCTGGGCAATAACAAGCCAGTTTTCATCACGAACACCTACTTCTCGAAGATCTCTTCTAATATTGTACTCCCAACGTCGTCTCGGTCTTCCCAATGGCCTCCTTCCATCCGGCCTTTCAACCAGGATAGAATATAATCTGCGTTTTTTTCCCATCCGAGCTACATGGCCTGCCCACCTTAGTCCTCGTGATTTCATTATTTTTACAACATCTGGTGAATCGTACAGTCCATGGCGTTCTTCGTTATGCAGTCTCTTCCATTCTCCACTCATCTCGTTCCGTTTCGGCTCGTATGTCTTTCTCAAAACCTTATTTTCAAACACACGTAATTTATGTTCATCTGCTAGGGTCGTACTCCAACTTTCGCAACCGTAAAGTATTACCGGCAGAATAACCGTTTTGTATATTTTCAAATTCAATTCCCTTTATATTAATCGCGATGTTAGAAGTTTTTGGATTGAATAGAAACATGCTTTCCCCGATACTAAGCAACTTTTTATTTCTTCTGTGACCTCATTTTTGCTTGTTACGTATGCTTCCAAGTATTTAAATTTGTTTCCTTTCTCTATGGCCTCATCCCTAATTGTTATGTTTTTATTCCCTTCATTCCCTGTGTTTCGGCTTGTTATCATGTATTTTGTTTTCTCTATGCTTACCTGTAGACCTATCTCATCGCACGCCTCTACTATGACATCGGTGTTACTTTGTAATGCATCTATATCGTCCCCTATTAAATTACATCATCCACGTATACGAACAGTTGATTGAAACCATTCAATGATAGTCCCTTTTTATTTTAAAAATCGCATATTCTAACGCAAAGTTTAACAGTAATGGTGATAATTCATCACCTTGTTTCAATCCGTTGCGAATTTTGAAACTATCTGACATATTACTACCTACCCGTACTCTGCTTATGGGGTCGCTGTGACACATCTTCACTAGCTGAACAAGTTTTTTCGGAATTCCAAATCGTATCAGGATACTGTATAACTTTTTCCTTTTGATAGAATCATATGCTTTCTTAAAATCAATGAATAGGTGGTGAACAGTCTCACTGTATTCCCATTTCTTCTCCAATATTTGTCTCAACGCAAAAATCTGGTCCAATGTGGATCTATTTCTTCTAAATCCACATTGGTGATCTCCAATTATTTCATCTACATATACACTTCGGCGTGTTAACAGAGTATTACTTAATATCTTGTAACACGTTGGAAGAAACGAGATTCCGCGGTAATTATTACAGTCCGATTTATCGCCTTTTAAATTGGAACTATTACTGAGGTTTTCCGTTCCTTTGGAAGCTCCTCCTTTCTCCATATAGCACTTAACAATTTATGTAGTTCCTTTATTAGTACCGTTCCTCCTGCTTTAATTAATTCTGCTGGAATATTGTCTATTCCTGATGATTTGAAATTTTTCAATTTCTTTACCGACATTTCGATCTCGATCTCGCTTGGTTCGGAAATCCACGGTTTTGCGGTATAGATTTCAAATTCCTCTGCTTGTTCCCCGTTGTGTACATTAAGAAGTTTGTCAAAACAACTTTTCCACACATCGACAATTTTAGTCGGATCCGCCTGAAGGTCTCCACGTTCATTTCTAATCATCCCTAACCTCGGCCGGTAACCTTTTCTTAACGAGTTTACTCCTTTGTATAGATGTCGTATGTTATTTGTCTTCCCGTTTTCCTCAATCTCCTCAATTTTCTGCCTCAGATATTCTCTCTTTTTGTTTTTGGACCCGAGTGTGGCGTTTCGTTTCGCGTTACTGTAGTGGTTGGTATTTGTTTCGCTTGTATTACTTAGCCATCGTTGCCTTGCTTGTTTTCGTAGACATTCTTCAACAAACCAAGGTTTGTTTTTCTGTTGTTTCTTCTCACCTACACGTTCCTTCGCTGCGCTCTTAATTGTTTCACGAATTGCCTCCCACATCTTACTTACATCAGTTCCATTATTAATATCATCATTATTTTTACTCTTGTCGGCTAGGATTTCGAACCTATTTGAGAGTTCGAGTTGGTAATCCGCTTTTATGCTCGGATTATTTAATCGTTTAACTTCGAATTTCAGTTGTTTTGACCCCTTGCTTTCTCTGTTATCGATGCATAACTTTTCCCTTACTTTTGTGGTCACTAATTGATGGTCAATGTCACCTTTCACTCCTCTATACGACCTAACATGTATTATGTTGGTGTGTCTTCCTCTGTCTACTAATACGTGATCGATCTGGTTGAGAGTTTTGCCATCCGGAGATACCCATGTGTATTTGTGTATGTCTTTGTGTTCAAAGAACGCGCTCTTTACCAGTAGATTTTTCGAAATCGCGAAAGTTATCAGTCTTTCTCCATTGTTGTTGTTCTTTTCGTGAAGGCTGTATTTGCCTATAGTAGGTTTATATTTTTCTTCCCTCCCACCTTTGCATTGAAATCTCCCAACACAATTTTAGAATTGTCATTCGGTCAAACAGCCTTTCTAGCTCATCGTAGAATATATCTTTGTCGTTATCAGTAGCCACCTTGGTCGGAGCATAGATGTTTAATAAAACCGTGTTGCCCCATCGAGTACATATCGTAACGTACGATAGTCTTTCGTTTACGAACTATATTCTGAACCACCTGAAGGATACTGTTCTTAATAGTGAATCCTATTTCGAAATCGTGAGACTCTGTACCACCGTAATAGAATGTGTACTTGCCCTGTGGGATGCTATCTTGATCCTTCCACCGAACTTCTTGTATCGCTAATATGTACTTCTCGGTCTCGCGTACCGCCACCTGAAAATCGCCTGTTTGGTATAATGTTCGTACGTTCCACGTTCCTATTCTAAGGGCTTTCTTAATCGTGTTCTTAGAGCCCCCTATTGCAGTCACCTCCCGTAGATCCGAATGAGGGACTAGTTTACCTCCGGAATATTTAACCCCAGGAGAATCCATGAACCATCTGTTACTATTTCTTGACATGTTTTAGCGGTGTAGAGTTGTCAGCTCTACGACCTCGCAGTAAAGGTAGCAGGGTTCCCACTCACCTGGAAAAACTGGAATAGTCAGGGAATCCAGCTTAGTATTAAAAAGTCCTGGAAGAGTCGGGGAATTTCACTAAAAATGTCTGAAAACCTGGAAAAGTCACGGAATTTGCATTTAGCTACAGCAGGCATTTAATGTTAGATCGTTTTTTAAATTACTTGGAGGCTAATGTGCCAACCATGAAGCAATTTAAGAAAAGAATACAGTGAAATATTTTGATGTATATTTTCATGCAAGTATGATCTTTATTTTCCCATGGAATTATGATATATATATATATACAAAATAGGGAACCTAGAAATTTCTGAGTAGTAACCTGGAAAAGTCAGGGAATTTGATCTTGGTAAATGAGTGGGGACCCTGAGGTAGACATTCAAAATGTCGTCCACTGTCTATCTCTGGCCTTGCCGATGTCATTCATCTTAAGCCTCAGAGTGGTAATGGTGATGTTGCTTCCCATCACCATGATATTTTTGTTCGGGGTTATCTTCCCCTCTACTAACTGCAAGGCAGCAGTACTGGTTTTGGTCCACCCCGGAATATTTCCGGTACCCACCATATCTGATCGGCATTCCCCTATCCGTCACCTGGGAAGACGTCTGGAGGGAGACCAGTAACTCCAACCTGGTAAATGATAAACATAAAGTATAAAAATTCTTTTCACTGCAAGTCCAATGCTTATGTTCGATTCATTTATAAGAATTCTTTATTTTCAAATGGTTTATGGCCTTTTAGGCATCTATGGCTCAGGCCGGCCGGGTTAAGGAAGGGAAAAAAATGCGAGGAATCGGCCGTCTTGAAGGTACTATCCCGTCATTTGCCGGGTAAAACAGAAAAAGTCGGAATGGTCGACCGCTGATATCAAACACAGCCCCTCCGAATGAAGAGATCTTTTATATTTTATTACCTTCAGTTATCATTTCTGGTAATAATTTGATATATCTCAAGACTCTTTTAAACAACAATCAAACTTCCATGGCCCGATAGTACAAACACAATTTATATATTTTAATAATTTGCGTATTGAATACACATTTTTCACGCACAACACAACGTTTCGACTACGACGTATTTGTTTAAAACATATGTGTGCGACACGTGGTGCTAGATGCTGTTTAAATAATAGCTAAAGTGTAATCAAATTTATTTGTAAGTTTTGTGTTCTATCAATTGAAACACGTTTTTAACCGAATAGTATGTAGTTATATTCAATGTCAAGTATGGTCCGATACGTATATTGTTTGTCATATCCATTAGTTTGTTTACAAGGTCATTCCACCTCAACTCATCCAACACTGGTTGTATCACTATTTTAGAAAAACCTTATTTTTTGTACAAGAGTTCCTACATGTCTGAGGATATCGGAACCACTTTAAAAAAAAAAAATGTTTAAGCCCTCATTTCCCCGGGGTCATGCTTCCAACATAGCGGATAGCGTTTGTGCTCCCGTACAAATGTACGGAAACCTGAGTATTTTAAAAACCAGAAGAGCTAGAGAGCTGATACAAAAACCGTTGTGTAGCTCCTGAAGTGTACTTTGAGGATTTGGAAACGTATTTTCTAAAAATGAATTCATTTATTCTAAAAAATTAGGCTGAAAATGAGTAACGAATTGTATAAAGGATTTTTTCAACCCTTTACTTCTTTGTGGCGGGGAGAGAGCTAAAGGTGTTAAATATAACGCAGCAATTTATTTTTAAATTTTAGATCTACCAACCGAGTGTCTGCATGCAAAAAATCATGGCCTTATATAACACACTTCTTTTTCTAAGAGTGTTCAAACATAGTCCTTCGCCTAAAAATGCCGTATTTTGGCCTTAACGGTGTAGATCATCCCCGCCATCTTGGTATACCCTTTCCATTGATTTACACGGGAATTGTTTTACTCATTTTATGTCTCTCGGAAGTATAATATTTAAGTTCTGCTTTCACAAAATTTGTCTTGGTGGTTATTTTGACTCTTGTATAGTTTTTATTTGCGAAGTTTCTTCAAATATATAAGTATAATGTATTATTAATAGTTTGTTATATAAATCACAATATGTTAACGGGAAATTATACTGTTCGTGTGTAAAATATTGCATTTCTACAAAATAGCATGAGTAAAAGAGAACATGACGATAAACTGGCCGAAAACAGAGGTTAAAAGTATGCTCCTGAAAGATATAAGACGAGTAAAACAATTCCCATGTAAATTGATTGAAAGTGCGTTAAATATCTCAGATAGGTCCTCATGAAAAAAGAAATGGCATCCAGGAAGCTTTGTATGTGCCCAACTCACAGCGAAAATTACAACTTTTATTTCGAAGTGATTCGGTCAGTTCAAGCGGATTTTCTCCGTCATACTATGCAAATGGAAATGTATCTTCGCAAAGGCCATCATTTTTTCTGTGAAAAAGTTGAATATAAGGCTGGAATCCTCATGAAAAAATCTGAAATTTTGTGTCTAGGAAGCCTTGTTTTTGTGTGTCATGAAATTACTTAGTTTCGGAGCTAAATGCGCTCAAAGTTTGAGCCGCATAGTCACAAATGACACGGCCAGCTCTAACCTGGCCACGGCGCGAAATTATGACTTGGAATACTAGTCCGAGCGACCGCCATGTTTGATAATACTTGTTAAACGTGAACATGGTGATGGCGCAAAATGATGAAAATAAATGTTTATCATATGATTCGAAAATGGTGTTCATGTGCTTGTATGTGTATGTCTGTGCATTTGAAGATGTTGACTAACAAAGTAAGGAAGGTTTGTTTTTATTGTACCATCCTTTTTGTTAGGTTTCTCACACAGATTTTTGCGTGCTGTGGATATCGCTAGGGTTGATTTATCTGATCCCTTATTCTTAAGACAATTGGATTTTTGTAATTTGAAGTGATCAATGTGAAACCGACATGAGTTATCATGGCAATGCTAGGAATAAACTTACCTTGGAAGGATTTAACTTCGCTGTAACTTACTTGCAGAACCAAGGACCAGTTAAGATTAAAACAAGGGTTATAGTTAAGGAGATGTAGTCTAAGAACTAGACCAGTACATTTAAAAGTTATAGGCAAGGGTGGACATCGGTTTTGCATTTTTTTGTGAGAAAAATTACGAAATGATCCAGTTACTCGCTTATATATAGAGTACAAGGGTGCTTAGCTAGTAAAAATGTTCTATGGAGTGCATCTCGTTAAGTATTCCCAAAAACCGCCCTCGTATTTCTTCCTTAATGCCTAAAGCTCATAGCATGGAAGTATCGTAATTCTTATTATTAGCTACTTTTGCTGCCACGTTCTAGAACACTGGCCCGCCACTGTTAATTCATGACAGTAGCGGTTAGAAAAATGCCAATTCTATTTTAGTTAACACAATATAATAGCCGGGTACACTGTACTTCATGGCCTCCAAGAATGTCAAATTTACAGGAGAAATGTAATACCTTGTATCGTACGCGTGGAAGTGTTATTGAAACCTAAAATATAGCAAAGTTTCAACTCCATGAAGTGTGAAGAGTGCTTGGGAATATAGCTACTTGCTCGTTGGGATAGAGCACAGAAAGTGTGTGTTCAACGTGTGCAACGCGTGTAAAAATAAAAATATATATAACCTGTCTTTAACTTATCTTTGCTCGACATACTGTTCCTTATTTTTGTACGAAAATTCATCATTCATAACACGAAGTGTCGATATTAGTATTATTTCGAATGCCGACAAGTTTGTTATGTTGATCAATTCAGGTACCTATTTAACAAAACAATAATGGCACATAGCTTTTCGTAATTTTATTTGAATGATGACTGTATCTATGTGTTTCTAGAAGTGCCTGTGTATATTATTTGCAACGGAATAACTGGTATAGAGTGTACATACAGCTAAAAAGCTTGCAGAAACTTGGGGAACGGAAAGTAGGCGTTTGTCCAACGTTTATTCACTAACTAAAGGTAAATACGAATAATTAATTATTTCCCCAGTGCAGTGTATAATCATATGAGGGCTAGCGATCTTCATCTTTTGCCATATGGTGATAAATCCTTCCAACGTTGTTGTTTGCATTATTTCTATGCTTACAAAGTTAGATATACAAAGTTAGATATTTATATTATTTCGGATGCCTACAATCCAGAACGTGATACAAAATTAAGGAGAGCATGAGTCAAGGACGTATGTGCGCCCTAGCACTCACAACACCCCTTGATATTATGCATCACGTTTTGCATTGCATGTACACATTCGAAATAGTACAAATATGTAACTTCGGAATCACATTCAACGTCATGTAACAGAAGTAGATAATAGTAAGGATTACTAGAATCCCTTACATTACTATGAGCTTTAGGTATCAAAGCAAGAAAATTGATAGGTTGTTTTGGGAATACTTAAGAACTCTAGTAGTGTGGGTACGCTTTCACTAGCACCCTTGTACTTTATGTAAAAGTTGTTAATTTCTTCACTAGAGCATCATTTCGTAATATTTCTCACACAAAAAAAAATGAAAAACCATTGTCCACCCGTGTCTATAGCATTTAAACGTACTTGTTTATTTTTTTAGACTGCATCTCCTTAACTATAACCCTTGTTTTATTCTTAACTGGTCCTTGCTTATGCAAGGTGAGTTACAGCGAAGTTAACTCTTTCCCAGGTGAGTTATCGTGGGAATGCTATGAATATATTTATGGCGAAGTCACATTAAAAGTTCAAATTACAAAAATCCATTTTCGTAGATGCACGTAAGACTTGAATCTAATTTTGTTTTTAAAGAATCAACTCTCCAAAGATATCCAGAGCACGTCCGAAAGTCTCTGTGTGTGTAACCTAACAAAAACAATACATCTTCAGAAAGGATGGCAACGAAATATTTGAAGAAGAAACAAGCTGCTTCAGAAATAACTTATATCGCAAGTCAACATCTCCGAAGACAAACACACAATCTTTCAACATATACCCCTCCCCTACCGTTTTCTAGAAAATATTGAACGTTTCTATGGTTCACAAAACACTGTTGGTCGAAGAAAAAAGTCTGTTTATAGAAGCACAACATGCAGCGTTGAGGATGAATTCTTTATGTGAACTTCAGTAATCAAAAATGCATTTGAAAACGTTCTTAACCTTCTGACAAATTTGAGGCTTCATTCATGAAATATTTCTTTACCACTATGAATAGTTTGATGGCTTTTCAAATAGTGCAACATATCAAAGTATATGGGGACTTCTGGTCCCGCGCGAGCAAGGTCTCCACAGATGAGTTGTGCAGCCGGACTAGTATGATTACGTCACCAGCGTTGGAAGCTTATGCGCCACGGCCTATCTTTCTCGTGGGCCACGCACAAATGAGTAATGGCGTCATATTTGGATAAGTAAGCGGTGTCGGTCTGGCAAATCACACTCGAAGTAGTACCGAATACATCTATGTAAGTTATGTTTATGATTGGTATATGTAGCTTAGAGGCGATTTCTATGTTTGTACTATTAAACCCTTTAATTCCTTGACAGTGAAATGCTTAGGTTGCGAAACATGTATGTGTGCCACTCCCTCAATCAAAAACACTGCTTAAATAGATGTATCTGGTACTACTACGAGTGTGATTTGTTAAGCCGACATCGTTTACGTCGCTGTGTATCGAGATATGACGTAATTTGTCACTGTGACTTCCCCGGAACTAGACATAATATTGAATTGCTTCAAATGAACTGTTTTTCTTGTTTACATGTAAATAATCAAACCCCGTAATTTGTTCCATTGTATCGCGAACACCCTGTATGTAGCTTCATAGTACTACGCTAGTTAAAAGGTGCAATTTTAACTCTCATGAACTACCTTCTATTGACCAAACCACTCGAAAATAAAAATTGCAATTTTTCTGTGATTTGAACATACATAAGGCTTCCTCGAGACCAAATTTCAGATTTTTTCATAAAGGCCAATTTGAGATATATAAGCCCGAAACACAACCTTTTTCATGGTCATGTTTTAAGTTCTGTAGCGAAAAAGCTGTATGATTCAAAGTCACGGTTATTTTATGCAGTCATCCTGTTGGTAGTTCTGAACATTACAAAAAATAAATAAATAAAATTAAAGAAATGCA
Source organism: Lepisma saccharinum (assembly GCA_022664845.1). NCBI lineage: Eukaryota > Metazoa > Arthropoda > Insecta > Zygentoma > Lepismatidae > Lepisma > Lepisma saccharinum. The sequence goes on from JAGDQP010009046.1 coordinate 15,797, forward strand.
GCCTTATTTTTAACTCCTTCACAAAAGCACTGTGGTCTTTGTGAGGATACCACATTTGCATAATATAAAGAGAGAATCCGCTTGCACTGACTAAACCACTTCGAAATAAAAGTTGTAATTT
>JAGDQP010009046.1:15927-36595 GCA_022664845.1 Lepisma saccharinum
TTTTTTTTTTTTTTTTTTTTTTTTTTTTTTTTTTTTTTTTTTATGAAGCAATCTGAGATATTTAAGCTCGAAATCCGGCATTTTTAGGCGAAGGGCCATGTTTGAACCCCCGTAGAGAAAAAGGGATGTGATTTTTTACATGCACTCTCACTGTTGTTATTTTTTATTATTATTGTTATTTTATATGCAGCCTTATATTTAACTCCTTCACCCAAACAAATGGGTTTAAAAATCCAATTTTATACAATTCGTTACTCATTTTCAGCCTATTTTTTAGAACGAAGGAATTCATTATGAGAAAATATGCTTCCATCTTCAAAGTACACTTCAGGAGCTACACAACAGTTTTTGTTTCAGCTCTTCTGGTTTTTGAGATATTATTGTTTCCATACATGTCTACGGGAGCAAAATTCGCCGTCCGTCATGTTGGAAACATGGTGACCTCACGAGAAATAAGGGCTTAACATTGGATGATTTGTCATGGAATGACCTTATAAATGAAAGTAATTCCTTTGTTACATTTCCGTTTCTAGTATTTGATTCCGATTTAATTTCTGGATGTAAAATGATTTCAAGACGTCGTTATTAGTTAATTTTTTGAATATGTACATCATTTTTGTATGTTTTATGTTGCAGGGGAGCCAATTCCGAAGCGTATGCTTCCTCCCAATGATTTAGTGGAATATTATACAGATCCCAAAAATCGTGGATACTTAGCTGATCCTGAAAAGGTGTCATTGGAAAGATTGGTTCTTTCCCAGAAATATGGTTATAAATTGCCAGAGATAGAAAAAGATCCAGATTATGAAATGCTACAAGAACGGAAAGATCCTCGGCAATTGTTTTATGGTCTTGAACCAGGCTGGGTTGTTAATCTCAAGGATAAAACTATTCTAAAGCCAAAGGATCTTGAGCTTCAAGAATATTATAACTCGTAGTTGTGCTTTAAAAACAATATGAAAACAGTGAGACATACAAGTCATTGTAACTGTAGTTGAAAGACTCTGTGCATGTATATAATAAAATGATTTGTTTTTGTAAGTTGTATTGTTTCTTCATACATTTAAATGCCCAAATGTCAATTGGTAATCGGCACTATTGATGTGTGAGTTCCGAAGCAGCGGGAATCTTGAATTACTTCATTTGTGCACTGGCGAAAAGAGTCTGTATGAATTTACAAGATCTGTCCACAGCGGTGCATAATACATTGGAACAGGGTTCCTACGCATCTTGGAAAACTACTGGATTACTTTTTTAAAACGTGTTTTCAGTCCTAAAATTTTTTGTATTGGTCCTGCACTCCTGAATTATTTATTATTATTATTTAGTTGTCTTTAAAATATGTTTCTTTTAAGAAGTAAAGGAAACTCAGGAATAAGAGAGAAAAGAAACTATATGACAAGATTACAGAAATAAGTTTTTAAAAAAATGAAAGTAAACAGAAGATACATGATGCAAGTATTCTTTATAAGGAGGAGCCAATGACTTAGCGGAACGAACAGACAAGAAATTGAATTTCAAACTTCTAGCAATTTGCCGAAAATGTGCTAAGGAACAAAGCTAAGAACCTCAGCATTTGGACGAGGAGCTGATTCAGTTTCAAAAGGAAGTAAACCTGCTATAAATGCTAATAAGTGTATGTTCTCATCAGTTTCATTTTGGTTGCCTTACTTCACAGAAATTGATATTCGTGCTTTTTTCTTATAAGTGAACCAGTCTGTACTTTTTCTCTTATAGAAGTGTTGTTTCTGTCTGCATTTGATTCTTTTTATATTAGAAATTTAAAGTAATCGTAAATGTAGATTTTTTTAACTATACAAAAAGAACTGTTGGAGAAACTGGTGGCTGTGATGGTAGTGGGAGGACACTAAAAGTTCTTTTTGTGTAAGTTATTTTTATAGTTGTTATAATCACTAACTTTAAGCATTTCCAATGATATGTTAGGTATGCTCTTGGGATAGCTTTGTATGGAAAAAGCTAAATATAGTCGTGGAAAACTCCTAGATTTTAAATTCGATAAAAACGTGGCAACCATGATTGAGTCATACACTTTATTTTTTGTTATAAGTACTTCTACTCTGTAGTCGTTTGTGCTTTACCTTTTTGTTTAACTCAGGTCCACATTTAATGCACAAAGGGAATGCAAATTAACTTCACTTAAGATGTTGAAATATGATACTTGATCGCTATTAACGCTCCCATACTGGTGCAATCATTTCCTTGAATAACTTCGTTCATATCAGTAATGAAAATGCTAACTGTTAGACTCGGACTTCCAAACTTGAAATAGGCTTAATGAGCCAGAAGCGTAGTTTGGGAAGGAATTAATCTCATTTTATACTATTCTTTCCTCTTATTTTCGTTACTAAAACCAGAGTAAAGATTTAAAAAATTCAAATATCAGTTTTCAGAATTTCTCATTCAGTTTCCTCCTAGCTGGTTAAATTTAAGACTGAAGAGTTTACAATATAGTTGAATTGGATACAGATTTAGAGGAGAATAATTTCAATTCACCAACCATGTTATCATAAAAGTTCTAAAATGTAGAATGACTGCCTGGCCCAATAATAAAAATTAAATAAAATTGCCATTAAGAGTCAAATAAGAATGCCAACTGCATAAAAGCACCTACTGCGTTAACACTCACTGTTTATAGGTCATAATTTTAATACTATCATAGAAGCTGTGATTTTGTGGAAACAGAAGATAATGTATGCAGTAAAATCCAAGAAACAAACATACATCCAAACAAAGGCTTCATTTTCGGAGAATTTGATATATATTTAAAGAAACCCAACCTTGCTCATGGTTAAATTAAATCTTTTAATCAGAATAAAATAATAATAACCCCACAGGAAATTTAAAATTGTAAATATAGGCAGATCTTGCTAGCATTTATCACCAGAACATTTCCGAAATTTACTATTGTGAAAAGAAGCAGCATTAGAAATAATGTTGATGAATAACTTAAGATGTGTTTATATAACTCGTATTACAGAACATCGATTAAGGGCAAGTGAAATAAATAAACTTACTTTTTATAGTCCGCGTTTGAAACAAAATTAATTTATTCACGAAGTTCTTTTCGGTCTCAAAACTGAGACCATCTACGTGAATAAAGATTTTTTTTTTCAGATGAGGACTACAAAAAGAAATATAATATAGTATTTATTTTACAATTTGAGTCCTCCGAGCGTAATCATGGCATTATTTAAGTCCCATCTTTAAATGTGCCCATTTCCGTGGGGAAAAAAGTACAGCAAATTTCTTACATTTTCGTGAAGAAGTGCTCACATGGAAAGAGTGAAGAATGACATTTCTTCGTAATTTCAATGAAAAGGAACACGAAAGCTACATAATCATCACATAGTAAATTTCGGAAATGTTCTGGTGATAAATGCTAGCAAGATCTGCCTATTTTTACAATTTTAAATTTCCTGTGGGGTTATTATTATTTTATTCTGATTAAAAGATTTAATTTAACCATGAGCAAGGTTGGGTTTCTTTAAATATATATATTATTATCATCAAGCCAGCGATTAAATTATGTCTACACAACTCTGAATAGCGATATAAATTCTCCAATAAGAAATTATAAGTTAAATATTTTGTGAATAAGGTACATAGCAAATATAGGGTGGAGGATCATTTGACTGTCAACATCTTGAACTAAAGAGTTCACTACCGAAAAGTAAAGGTAGTACCCTCAAATTAATGTATACATATGAAAATGCACAGTGGTCAGACTAATACAACATTGAAAGACAACAATTGAAGACATTGCCGGAAGAAGGTCACATAGATCAAAAACGCATGTTTGGTAAACAGCTGTAAAGATTTAGGTTCAATGTTACCAAGAAGTTTTTAAAATAATATTTATGTCGATGACACCAGTATAAAGAGCATAGAATCAGGTTTGAAAACTGTTAACTAAGCTGATAGAATTCGAAGTTTGCATGAAAATATCGTGATGCATGTTGTGTGCCCTTCTTCCGGCAATGAAAGATTTCATGGTGATTAGGTTGAAGAAAGCAAGCACAAACAGTTCTAAGCACAGTATTTAATACAAAAGAACATTGAAAATGACAATAACAATAGCTTTGTTAAATTGCCTCAGCAAATATTTCTTCTAATCTCTTCGTTCTTGAGACTGCAAGAACTAGTATATCGCACTGGGAACCCATACACAGCCTAAACGGATGGAGCTAGAAAAACGAAATTTGGTCTGACGGTATATCATCATTAGTAGATTAAGAAAATATTACAAAACGTTGAAAAAGTCGCCATCTTGGATCCAAAATGAATTTTCCATAGAATACACAGCCTAAACGGCTGGAGATAGAAAAACGGAATTTAGTATGACAGTACATCATCACCAGTTAAGTTACGAAAATATTACAAAATGTCTCCAAAGACTCCATCTTGGATCCAAAATGGCGGACCCAAAAAATTCATTTTCAACACCGTTTTAGCTAGAGATACGATGGCATAAAGGTGTACTATCAAGAGTAGTTTAGGAAAAATATCACAACAGTTGGAAAAAGTCGTTATCTTGGACTTAAAATGGCCACCCCAAAACATTTTCAAGACCGTTCTAGCTATGGCACTAATTTATCCCATTCACTTTCAAAGGAAAAGAACGTCTTTTTTCCGGTGACGGTCTAATTCACTTGTTTTTATGTGTGATCTGACACGGCCAGTTTCTGTCGCATTGTGTAAATGATTGGGCTCTGACGAAAAACATGTGAAGAAGTTCTACATCAAACACATTGCTGAACCATCAACAAAACTTGATCATAGTCGAGTTGAGGTTTTGTCCGCCAGCAGGGTCCGAAAGCAAGACGACAGTTTTCACTTGCGGAAACTTTTCTACATATTTCTTTGTACCAAGCCAACGAGTAGAGATATTGATTTGCAATTTGCAGGACATGTAGAAAAAAACATAGAGGATCGTTTAAAGCGATTACCGGAAAAAGGGCACATAGGTCTATGTGTCCGTATTCTGGCAATGTCCTCAATTCTATATATATTAAAGACAAGTTTTTACAATTTCCATTTTTTCTGAGTCAGGGTACAGAACATTTCTACAATATCTTTAAAACATATAAATAACAAATATTCCCAAGCATACTATTTGCTACGGATCGTTCAAGTATTAAGAAAGCATTAATGGGAGGGAGGAAGAGCAGTGCTTACGTAAGTCAAACGTGAGATAGTGCGCTGTAATGTGCTCGGCAAGTTCCGACAATTTTGGTACGGATATTATTAAAAAAGAAGTAAAGTGATGTAACAGTGAAGTAACACCGATGTCTTAGTAGAAGCTTGCGATGATATAGGTCTACAGATGAACGTAGAGAAAACAAAATACATTATGATAAGCCCAAACACAGAGGAAGAAGAAAATAGACGTATAGGGATGAGATCATAGAAAAAGTAAGTAAATACTTTGTCGTAGCCTTTTTTACAATACCGCCCAAGTCGCAAATGTGAATTTTATGGGAGGAAGAAAAAACCGTGGCACTAAAGCTGGGCATAAGCGGCACTCTTGTCGATATTACACCACTATCTGTTGGAGAAACAAGGAACTACTTCGGAGGTAGCCTTAACAGAATGCGAGTCGAAACTTGCAGAAAAGTAATTTTCGCCCAAAGTGGCTCTTAGGAGGTATTGTAAAAAAGGTGACGATATGTAACAACAAAAGCGAAATCATGAAAGAAATTAAAATGCGCTTAGCATCGGGCAACGCATGCTTCTATTTAACCCTGAAGCTCTTACCTTTCAATCAATATAAAGAAAACAAATATCGAAAATATGCAGAACTATTTTTCTGCTGGTCATACTTTATGGTTGCGAAAGATGGAATTATATTGACCTTGGCAGATCAATATAATTTCCAAGTGTTTGAAAATAGTTCTGAGAAACATATACCAGGTGTATGCATAAGTAGTTTCCGGTTTACCTAAGAGATGGCGCCAGCGAAAAGTACGCAGCGTATTCATTTGACACATACGTCACTTTGTTCGTCTGACATTAAACTACAAACACACACAAGTTGAGTCCGCCAAACACTAGCGTCTTTGTTTTATCGTTCAGTGATCATGTCGAAGTTTGTGCCTGAAAAAGAACATTTGCGGCACGCATTGCTTTTATTATTTAATCAAAAGAAAAAGGCTGTTGAAAGTCATTGTGTTGGTAGAAACATATGGTGAACACGCTCCATTGATTAGAACATGTGAGACATGGTTTCGACAATTTAAAAGTGGTGATTTCAATGTGAAAGATAGTGCGCGCTCTGGTAGACCACAAAAGTGCGAAAACGAGCAAATGCAAGGGTTATTGGAGGATGACCCAACTCAAACTCAACAGCAATTGGCAGAAGCATTAAATGTGTCACAAGAAACGATCAGCAGACGTTTACGAGCAATGGGAAAGATCAATAAACTGGGTAAATGGGTCCCACACGATTTGAATGAACGTCAAATGGAAAATCGCAAAGTCACTTGCGAAATGCTGCTTCAACGCCACGAAAGAAAATCCTTTTTGTATCGAATTGTGACGGGTGACGAAAAATGGATTTATTTTGAAAACCCGAAGCGGAAAAAATCGTGGCTTTCACCTGGCGAAGCCGGTCCTTCAACACCAAGGCCAAATCGCTTCGGCAAGAAGACCATGCTTTGTGTCTGGTGGGACCAGAGCGGTATTGTGTATTATGAACTCTTGAAGCCCGGCGAAACCGTTAATGCACAACGCTATCGCCAACAAATGATTAATTTAAATCACGCATTGATCGAAAGACAACCGGAATGGGCCCGAAGACATGGCAAAGTGATTGTGTTACACGACAATGCGCCGTCTCCCACAGCAAAACCAGTGAAAGACACCTTGAAATCGCTTGGATGGGACATCCTTCCGCACCCGCCGTACTCCTCAGACCTGGCGCCATCTGACTATCACATCTTCGCATCAATGGGGCACGCGCTCGCAGAGCAGCACTTCAACAATTTCGAAGACGTTAAAAAATGGCTCGACGAATGGTTTGCCGCAAAAGACAAGCAGTTTTTCTGGCATGGTATGCATCAATTACCTGAAAGATGGGCGAAATGTGTAGAAGCCGATGGCCAATATTTTGAATAAAACAAAATTAATTTCCCTTGAAAACTACGTGTTTTCTTTACCAAAAAAAACCAGCAAAACTTATGCATACACCTGGTACAGGACGAGATGATCGGACACTGCATAGAGAACTCCAAAGAATGTGTGATTCGTTCGATGTTATAAGAGCAATGAAAACACGACGGCTAAGATGGGCAGGCCATGTAGTCTGTATGGGTGGAAAATGAAGAATATGATCTTGGTTGGGATGAAAGAGGCCGTTGGGAAAAGCGAGACGTCGCTGGGAGGACAATATTAGGAGGAATCTTCGGGGAGTTCGTGACGAAAACTGGATTGATCTTGCGCAGGATAGAATCCAATGGTGAACGTTTGTTACTGCGGAGATGAACTTGGGAGTTCCGTAAGCAAAGTGAATGAGTTTTAAGTTTGTTAATGATTTGATGTCTATTCGCTTACAATGTAAAAATTTCCTTCTTCAACACGATTGAGTAGCATTCCACTAACTAGTTCATTCACTCCGCACATCTAAAAATGACTGACCCATAAGCTGCTTACCGTGTGCTTCAAAAGCAGGAAGAGATAAACATTGGCAGAAATTCGGAATTACTTTGCCATACGCCGCTTTCAAACGTGCATTTCATTACATTTTGTTGGAATGGCAAAGTGGTCTGTTACTATGAAGTAACAAAACTAGAGCTGAGTTCAAATTGTTTATGGGCAACTTTGGATCAGGCAAAAGAAAGTTTGATATCTCATGAATAGAGGGCGGGTTTTGCATATTTCTATGTTGATGAATATTCGATAATCTGCATGACTAAAAATTCGATGTAGGTTGTTTGCAATTAAATTATGGGGATTTTATTGCGCATATAACGACATATTTTGCTCGTTAGTGAATATACTAGGATATTTCCATAAATTGTTGAACTTTTGTAAAACACTTTCTCTATTTACGGAATTGAAACTCTTCGAGGGGTTATTAACCGTTATTTCAAGCACCACGCTGCCTGAAGGGAGAAATTGATGGATGCCAACCTGGCATCACAGCTGTTGGAAACCAGAGTATGAAATATACCGACTAATAAAAACATGTTTATCTGTCAAAACATCTAGTATAGTAGCGACTAGGAATAGATTTACATCGGCACTGAAACAGACTGTTGGTTTCACCTCACTTGTCCCCCGCCTCCCAACTTTGAACTTTTTCTCTTAATTGTTATTTGCTTGGTCATCTTATCTTCATACACGTGTTTCCGAGGGAGAGGAAACAGAGGCTTGATAGACACTGCGCTTCTTTAGAAGACGGTAGTCGAAACTATGTCGTTGCTTGTGATGTTAGAGACAAAGAAAAGTTCTGGGTTATTTTTGTCCCCATCGTCACTACTAATACAGCTTGTGTGCTTGAGTTCAATTCGTATTCCAGCATCGCTGTCGTTACTGACGTACTATTTGTTTTACTCTCCGAATGAGCGCATTCCCCAGAAATATTGTGGGTTAGTGGTTGTGTGTTAATTTTATTTATTAGTACAAAGACCAAAATTTATTGCCAAATTTTGACTATGCGTACGAAGATTTGTCTTAATAGCCTTTTTGAACCTTTGGCTCAGGATGGTATAGGAGAGGGAATTGGTAAAGCAAAATAGAGTCGGCCACGGTCTAGGTTTGAATATACCATTCCGGCATCTGCCTGAAAGAACACTTTGGAAAAGCCCTAGTCAGGATAGTCTATCTCCGGATTTGAACCCGGGACTTCCGAATGCGAAGTCAACACTCTACCAACTCAGCTACGACTGCTCGATGTTGGATTGTCTAAGATGTTAACAATCTCTCACGACTCTTCTAATCCTGCATGTACTCTACTTGTATAGATCAGTCAGTTGTTTGGAAACAAGTAAAGGTAGGATGAAAAATTCTAAATAATCTTTATACGAAAAGGACGGTAATCAGAAACGATATGCTTCGGTATCTAATTTGGTGAGAGAATTTAGTATATTCCAAAAATGAATGACTAAAGTTTTCCCAGTCACAACAGGCAAATGCCGGGATGGTACCTACGAACTAGACCCTGGCCGACTAGCTTCTAATATACTCTCCCCTACCCTATTCCGGCCTGAGATGCAAACAAAGACATGAATGAATTCAAAATTCTATTCCAAACATGAAAAGAGCGCTGTCGATTTGGTGCAATGATCAATATTTTTGTCGTTTAAAATGCCTATTTTATATTTTTACTTATTTCCTTGCGTTTGAACCAGGGATTCCGGCAGGATTTTCAGTTTCGGGGTGTAAAGTCAATTGGGAGCGTGTAAGTGAAGTTTTGCATGGATGGACAGGATCTAATTTACTTGGTGGGACTGCCAGCCGAGCGGTCTGCGGCGGTAGGCCATCGGCTCTAAGGTCCCAGGTTTGAGTCCCGGCAGGGCCATGGGTGTGGATTTTAACAGCTAAAGGCGAATCGTGACGGGCCGAAGTCCAAAGTTACTAGACTGACCCATATAAAAATAAAGTTTACCAAAGTTTTTACCTGGTGGGACTGTTGAAAAAAACCGGATAAACCTCGACCGCTGGGTTGATCCATGAATGCTAAGCCAATGTTCTACCGTTGAGCCACGGCCGCTCGGTGAGACTTACATGTGCCCTTGGTACGCCTGGTACCCTGGAAAGTCAAGGCGGTTGACCCCACCTCACTTCGGGTCGTAGGTCAAGAATATATAGAGTATTCTTTCTACCTCCACATCCCCGTGCCGTTCACGGCGTATGCATTACAATTTCAAGCAGAAAGTTGTTTGATCTCCTTAATTGTAATCCTGCGCACGCTGCTGATTATGCATATGATTATGATTATGTATAGGTTAGAACCTATTGACAGCCAAACTTTTTGCGTTGATTTCATTCAGTATACTTGTTTGCACTTGTGAGAACAACGATGAATGAAATAGAAATACCCTAGAACCACGAAGCCTCGAAAGAAGAGGTCTCTTGAGGTCTTCAGAACTTAAACTGGGGCGTTGAGCTAATTTAGAATGTAGTAAAATTCCTAAGATTAAAATGCATACAACTGAGGGTTTTTTTTTTAATGCTGCGTACGAAAATATCCTTATCGACAAAAGAAGGAGTTTTGTACTAGAGAATCTTGAGAAGTATCTTCTCATCTACTGTAATAGACCTTACAGTAGCAACGAACAGATCTGATACATGGTACGAGTGAAAGAAGGTTATAGTGAAGATAAAATTGTGTATAATCTGCAGAAAAATGTTTAGTTTACATCAGCTTTATGTCTTTTTTTGCAATACTTATCCTTTTTAGTGCATATTTAAGAGAATATTTTTGCTACTTTTACAGAATATTTGCGTGCATATCGATCCGCCCTCTACTCATGAACATTGGTTTCTTCTACATATCAAATAATGAAGAAAAAGATCGGTAAAATACTGTGTGAGTGAAATATGTGTCGAATCAAAATTCTGTGTTGTTTTGTATGCGTGAAGTGTGGGATTACAAGCGAAAAACAAAATACATACGTAAATTTCGATAACGCTTGGTAGAGCGTTGACCTCTGGTGCTTGCAGTCGCCGGTTCGTTCCCTGCTCATGCCATGTTGTAATGCCTTTGTGGTGGGAAAACACCGTGTACATGGGATTACTTGGGGGTTCTCCCGTTTCCTCCCACTTTCTTCATTCCACCAATTCATCCATCCGGCTTGAGCCAAAGTTGCCTAAATGGATTCAAATTGAGAATCATGGACCACCAAATGGCCTGGACGGGATTGCGTTCTGCTCACGCCGACTACTCTTATTGATATTTCCCTTCATTTATTCAATCACTCCAGATGAAAGATGGTATGATACCTGGAATTAAAACGAGGACCACTATCTTCTTTTTGCTTCTACGACGAAGTAAATTGATCAACAAAAGCCAAAACAGCTCCAAAGCGCATAAAATGTAGTTTAAATCTATCCATTTTATGAACTCACTGACAGCTGGTAGATGCGCAGACGTATTAACAGTTACAAAAGGAACCACAATGGAAAAGAAAAAAAAAATTAACGTCGATCCCACCATAGCAGTCATCTAGATATAGAAATCGATGAGGACTTCGGGATCGAGGTTTTCGGCTCAAGATTACCCGGGTTGCATGTGTAGGACCAACACACCGTTAGACCAACAATAATAACCGGTATACGACCACCAGGATAAAACACAAATCTTGATCATACTGAAATAATTATGTAATAATATTTTTTTGTAACAAACAAATGTGGATTGGTACCGGCTTAAGACCAACACACGGCGTTGGACCAATAAAATTGACAATGTCCCAGATATATAAAACCTAAAAAAATAATCTTAAATTAATTTTTGGGCACCGGCATGAAACCACTTCGTAGAACCGGCGTTGGACCAACACAGGTTCTTGCAGATTGAGAGGCTGGTGGTCGTACGAAGTGTTGGTCCAACGTCTCATTCCCGATTACCCTACTGTTCGATGTTTTGTGTGTGAAATGTATCGATTTGTTTCCCGCTTTGAAACTATCGTGAAGAACGATAGTTTTTCGAGTGACGCTCACAAATGAGTGTTAGCGGCACTCACACACACACACACATTATATATATAATATATATATATATATATATATATATATATATATATATATATATATACAGCTAATTTCGGATCTAGCGAACTATAAGCCCTTATTTGATGCTTGAACTTGCATTTGAAAACTCTGTGTCATACTAGGAAAGAAAAAAATGGGTCATTAGGTCCTCCTAAGGCGGTTCGAAAAAAAATCAAAATTTCACATTTCTGATAACATGAACCCCAGACCATATAGACGGTTGAAACTTGCGGAATCGTAATCTACGTTTCAATACCTTTCAAACGGTGTATCACACGTCAAAATCGGTGAAGGGGTTATATTCGACTTCAGCAAATGTTTTTCGTATTATAACTGCAAATACTAACATTTCTATTAAACACTGAGTAATATATTAAAGAACTTTTCCAAATGTCTTAACAGTGAACACTAATTTGAGTTGCTATTGTTTTAAATGTAATTAGATTAATTACAAGTATAATCGCAGCACTAACCTAATGAGATTGTTGGTAGAGAAATTTCCAATATATATATATATATATATAAAATATAGTTATTCATATAGAAATAAAGAAAATTCCCGCAACCACGGAACAAGTCTTTTTCTACCTGTTCCACAGAAACAGCAATTTCTGGGTGAAGATGCACTGATCTTGGTATCTTACAACACGAAAGCGTAATTATAATTAATTCAAGAGCATTTGAGAACACTTAAGCACTTCTATGAGAATATGTAAACTTCAAACTTTAGTTTTATATGGGCCAGTCTAAAACTTTATACTTCGGCCCGTCACGATTCGCCCCTTAGCCATTAAAATCCATATTCATGCTCCTGCCGGGACCTTCTATTCGTTGGCCTACCGCCGTAGACCGCACGGTATGAGAATATGTGGAGTCCAATAGTCTATTTGTGCTTAGTATGCACTACTCTCCAACCAAAGCTCTTTGTTACTTGCCATTCAGTAGGCATAGGTAGAAATATCAGTAGCTCTTTTGACACCTTACAAAATCCATGCCGAGGCGAACCGCACAGTCAAGGCAAAAGGAGGACGTGACAATCCATTTGGCACTTCAATATGTAGCATTGCTTTTCGTAAGAAATTTTCATATTCACTTGCACGAAGTGCAGTATTTCTTTTAACAGAGACTATTTCAGATTCGTGATAAGCATTTTAGTTTGTACAGAAATTTAATTTTAAACTAAAGATTTCGACTACATTGTGGAAATTTCCTGGTGAGGAATGCATTGGAGTAAAATATGAGCTTTTAGAACTTAGGAATAAGTCAAGAGTAGGAGGATACAATTATGTTGAGATAATGATGGCCACTGTTGTGTTTTAGTAACTTGTATTTGAACTTCACTCAGGAATATATCAGCGTCTAGCAAACGTGACTTAACCGTAGTCGGTAATGCCTATGAATATGTTTTATTAAATAAATACGTTTAGGGCTGCCACCGTCTTGGCTTTCGATATAGCACTATTCTAGATTTTTAAATTAACTTTTTTTTCTTCTATCCCTGAATCGAATTCAGTGCCATTTGGAACCGTGAAATATGAAATTCTACAAAAAAAAGTTAGCGTTTTGGTGCTGCATCTGGATCTTGAATTTCAGAATGCAAGCAATTATATATATTTTATATAGCAATTATATATAGCAAGAATTTATGTTTCGGATGTCAAATGTTTTCGAATTCAGAATCGTATTCATAACGTTTCAAGTATACAGATCTTAACTTGAAGAAAAATGGGGATGTCATTTCAACATACGTCTCCGTTATTTTCCCTGATATTAAATTTTGGATCTGTTTTCCTCAGAATCAAACTAAACTCCCTTCGGAAAATACAGATATTAAATTTATGAAAATTGGACTTCTGGGCTTCTATTGAATTCGTATTATGAAATTATCTCAAGCATATCCGTACCCTCATCTCAATACAAGTTGACTGGAAATTCGCGCCCACTGTAAATATCATGTTATTCCTTGGCAAATTCTAAAACAAGATTACTCTTTGCAAAAAGTTAACAGAATGCTCCCACCCAAACATCCAGATGACGAAAATCAGATCGTAGCCAAACTTTGTTATTGATAGAATATCTAACAAAAACCCTACAATATTTTTTCTAGAACCTGCCGTTCAGTAGGAAAGGAGGAAATGATAAGCGAAATCTGACGTACGGAGAGTAGTAGAAGCATTACTGCAAACATTCGTTGAATAGTGTTGATGGAGCAAGATGTAGTGCGTTAGCTTATGGTTTAGAAGGTTCAGGGTTCGAGTCCTAGTCGCGACATTTTTACTTTTTCCGTAGCACCTGTGCAAATGTTATATTTTACAATATGCTTTTGACATGTAAAGAGTACCGACCGGCTAGCCGTGCGGTCTACGGCTTTGGACCAACGACTCCAAGGTCCCGGGTTCGAGTCCTGAAAGGGGGATGGGTATTTTTTTAACTCGAACGTGACGGACGGAAGTCAACAGTTACTAGACTGGCTCAAATAAAATAAAGTTTTTTTTACATGTAAAGAGAATGTTATTATTCTATAGCTTTTTTCTTTTTATTTAAAATCTGCTAATTTAACTAGAACAATTGTGTTCAGATAAAGAACAGAAACAGTACGAAACTAAGAATAAATAATAGGTTACATTTCAATTACGGAATCAATAATAATAATAATTCCGCATGTGTAATGTAACCATGTTTATTTTCATACTATTTCTGTTGATTATGTGAACACACAATTGTTCTAAGTAAATTAGCAGGTTTTAAATAAATGATGAAAAAGGAATAACATTCACTTTACATGTCAAAAGAATATTGTAAAATATAACATTTCCACAGGTGCTACAGAAAAAGGAAAAAATACGTCGCGACCAGGGCTTAAACCTCGGACATTCCTACCGTAAGCTTAACGCTCTACCTCTTGTTCCATCAGTGCTGCTGGAAGGAACGTTTATATTAATGTTTGTACTACTTGCCCCACGTCAGATCTTACTAATAATTATCATTTACGCTTTTCCTACTGAATGGCAGGTTCTAGCAAAATATTGTACGCTTTTTGTTAGATACTCTATCGATATACGAAGTTTGGTTACTATCTGAATTTTTGACACCTGGATGATTGGGTGTCAGTTAATTAATGGGAAAATTTTATTGGTTGGCAACACTGTAAAGCGTATAACACCTAATGGTCTAACAGAAAGACTACTCCGATTATTTTGACACGAAGACTGAAGGCTACCTGTCTACCAAATTTCAGACCTTAGTTCAGTATCGAATGGTAAAACAACGTTTTTTTTTCGTTTACTAATTGCCTCATATGAAAATATAAAGCAACTGAGACCCACGTATGAGAATTTGCAGCACAGTAGTCTAATTACACTGCTTGGAACTTCGCTTCTGGTCTATCAAATATTAGGCCTATACGTTTTACAGGACGATCACGTTAACTATAATGCCTCTTAATTACTCGAAAATTACGTATCGTAGAAAAACTTTACAAAGAGAGTTTATGCATCAGAATTTATCAGGGAATAACATGAAAAGTCTACATGGGAGCGAATTTTTTATTCATCCTATATAACATACTTGTATACTCAACCATAAAATTATATACTTTGCAGTGAAGCATAAAAACAAGTTTAATTGAATTTTATTTAAGGCCTTTAGGCATCTAAGACTCAGGCCGGGATAGGGGAGGGGAAAGGATTCTGCAAGGTGTCGGCCAGGGTCTATGTTGAAGGTGCATTTGCCTGGTGTGACAGGAAAAACCTTAGGATGGTCGGTCACTGGGATAGAACCCACGACCTCCCGAATGCTATGCTAACACTCTACCACTGAGCTACCGTGGCTCGGTATATGAAACCAAGTGATAAATGCTAAATAAGTGAGGCGAGGCCTAGTCGGAGAAATGTGCACATGTGCTACTACCTGGCTTCAAGCGTCCGCTTTGAACAATCTATGTGTTGTTGTAAATGTTTCGCTTAAACCTTTCGAACGACATATCAACCACCCCGGAGCTCTAATATTTGCTGAGTTATAAGTTGTGGACGAATGGACCGAGATGATCTATGCAGCTTTGAACTCATCTCGCAGAGCTTTTGCGAACCACACCTCAACCACCTTCGTAGTCCTAGTAGTTCCGGAGTTGAAAGCTGTCGAGAGACTGACTGACGGACAAACGTACAGAGACGATCTATGAGGCTTTGATCTAATCTCGCTGATACCTTTCCAACGACACCTCAATCACCCTTGTATGTTCCTGATTTGAAAGCTGTCCACAGACAGGCAAACGCCTAAAATGCGGTGATATTAGGCTGCTACTGAAGCCTAAAAATAAAAGAAAACCAATAAAGCTGCTGTTCATTAAAAAACAGATTCATAGACAAGGAATAGCCATCTTGGATCTTCGCATTAGCCAAGATGTCTACAGTTTTGGTTAACTCATGTAATGAAGAATTAGCGTGTGTGTATAAAACAGTTGAGTCCCTTATTTTTTATTCTTTCTGGCGATTAGAACCGATGACAATAACTAATACCACCTGGAATGATAATTTGGAATTTTAATGAAATCTCGTATGCACAAGATTAATTTTTATGCTTTGTAATTTGCTAAATCAAGAAAACATAAAATACACGTAAAAGTATAGAACAAGCTCATTCAAAACTAAAACATGAGAACTAAGCCAAAAAATAAAAAAAAATAACGAATAAAAAGTAACAAATGTCCTGGGATTCGATCCTCAGTCGTGATATCCATCTAGATAAGAATTGGCCGTTGAAGGGTCCAACTAACAGCTCTGAGGATTTCGCTGTGGGTGTGAACACGAAACATTACGTCACGGATTATCAGATTGTGTTAACAAAGCAGCGAGTCTACTGTGGCAGAGGTTTTCTAGCTCCAATCTAGACTAGCAGTTTCATTTGTGCGATGATTGCATGCAATGGTCGCAAACAACTGCTGCACGCGTCACTGCATTTACACATGGAAGGGAAATCAGTGGTGTAGGTTTGCTTTGTGCATCGGACGCACGGTGTTGCATGCAACTGTTGTAACGACTCCTCGGAGACCAGTCAAGCTGCAGCAATCGCATGCGTTGCAGTGTGTTGTGTAGTTTTTATTCGTTTTTTCTTTGAATTTGGAACTAGTTTGTGCCAAATATGAACTTCAGCAGAGATGAGAATTGAAAGCTACGTCAAGAATGCACGAAAATACTATAAAATTGTTGGTAAAACCCGAAAGAAAGAGAAGACATGCAAAGATTTTATTGTCCTGTAATAAGTTTGATATTCGATAGATGGCAGCTTGAAGTAACTATATTGTTTTATATTGAATGGAAGTTGAGTTTAATTTAAAACGATTATATTATTATTATAGTTGTTTTAATCGTGCCTAAAATTCTGTTACTGTAAGAAATATTGTTTACAGAAAGATCTTAAACTCGTAATGCTCGAAAAGTAAATCGTATAAAGTATAGTAAAGCATCCCGCGGCGCTAAATGCACAAACGATACTACCCAGCTAAATGCTTCCGTCGCACACATTTGATGAATGCGGTCATCGCGTACGACTATCGCCTAAACGAAACCGCACCTTTACAGTCGCCGTTGCGCTTTGTTTTGCATTTCCTAATCGTGTTGAAATGGATAATATGCCATTATTAAGAGAAGTCTTATCGTTTAAGCCTTTTTGTGATTCGAGACGGTATGAGTCTTGTTGTCAATTTTAAATTCGGTACTTCACAAGCTACTAATAAAGATACTATATAATTTACCGACAATGAAGAGAAAATATGAAGTTAATTTGTAAAATTTTGTGATGTTCGTTGGTGAATTTCTTGCTTAACACCAACAAAATAATATTAAATATTCATGAACACAAAGGTATTTTATACAATTGTGATTGCTTTCAGGGCCTTGGAACTAAGAGAGAGAGAGTCTTTGTTCTCTATTAAGTATGTATCAACACGAAACCTCAAATTCTAATCCATCCCTGGCAAGGAAAGGTCGGTCACATGTAAAAGTGTCACGTAATGACCAAGTTATCATATATCGCATCACAAGAAACCACGTGACTTTCAGGATGAGTCAGGGTTCAGGATTCTGATTTGAAAGATTTCGTCAAAGGTGAAGCCGTGATAAGAAGTGTGTTCAGGTATGGGGAGGTGCGGAAGTTCAGATTTGGAGGAGTAGCTATGGTTGGTGATGCGGAATGTTAGAGGAGTTTGGGATTCGCCAAGGCGGTACATAGGTTAGAGTAGGAGATAAACGAGGTTGGAAGATATGCAACACTTGATAAAAAAAAAAAAAAAAAAAACAGTTTCATATTTACACACCTGGTGTATATATATATATATATATATACCAGGTGTGTAAATATGAAACTGGAATTTGTGCATAGACGGCGTTAGCTGTCACTGTGGTTACCGTCCTTGGCGCCACTTGCTTGTTTTGACTGCTGATAATAGCGTTGAACATGGCGCAATTTGTACCTACATACTACGATGTGCGGACAGCATTGATTTTTTGTTACCATTTGAAAAAAAAACTGCTGCAGAATCGCTTCGCATGCTTGTCGAAGCTTACGGTGATCATGCTCTTGGTAAGTCACAGTGCTATGCGTGGTTTACAAAATTTAAAAGTGGCGATTTTGACGTGAGAAACGACGAAGAACGTGGAAGACCACAGAAAAAGTTTGAAGACATCGAATTGCAAGCTTTGTTGTACGAGGATGACGCTCAAACGCAACAACAACTCGCGGATCAATTAAATGTGACACGAGAAGCAGTTTCCACACGTTAAAAACGACCAGAATATGACCAAAGACAACAAAGTGATTGTGCTTCACGATAATGCACCCTCCCACACGCGGCTTACTCACCAGACTTGTCGCCTTCCGATTTTCACTTATTTGCATCCATGGGACACGCACTGATGACCAGCGCTTCACATCTTACGAAAATGACTTGATGACTGGTTTGCAGCACAAGAGGCACAGTCTTTTTGGTCTGGCATCCACACATTGCCGGAACGATGGCAGAAATGTATCGCTAGCGATGGCCAATACTTCGAATAAAATAGTTCTTAGTATTGTCATCCAATCACTGTCTTTTCTGTACATAAATTCCGGTTTCATATTTACGCACCTGGTATATATATATATATATATATATATATATATATATATATATATATATAGAGCAGCAGGTCCTTTTTTTTATTATTACAAAATGAGTTAGACATTGTATCTGTCAGGTGGTGGCACCCTCTATGCAATACTAAATCTCTTTCGTTACAAAAACGGCCAGATACGTGTTAAAAATGCATTTGAAGGGTACACGGGAAGAACGATAAGGTCCATTTTTGAAAGTTGAGAAAAAACTCATTTTCAAACGTATACACTTGAATTTAAAGTTATTTTTGCTCAAGACATGTCTTTGACCTCAAGCATAGATGCCCAAAGCAAAAATAACTTTAAATTCAAGTGTTTACACTTAAAATGCGTTTGTTCTCAACTTTCAAAAACTGACCTTGATCGTTCTTCCCTTTATTTAAATACGTGACTTGTTTGCAAAAAAAAAAAAAACCAGCCAGCTCCACAAGCGCTTATCAAACACGTCCAGGTTCAGTGTAGCCAATCACAGCACAGTATTCAGCCAATCACGCTGAATCACAAGAAAACGAAGAGGATCTGTGTGTATGTGCAACCAACAATTACGATGAAGTTCTGGAAATCACTTTCATAGTTTCATGTCTGCAGTTTTTGTTAAAGACGGCCACGTCCACACCTTGGTTACAGACGGCCAGGTCCAATTGTTTTGTAAATAACTAATCAACTTTTAATATAATGTATCAAATCTGTTACACATTCAATTTTAATTACATATTGGTATCCAAATAAAAACAATTACGAACATTAATGCTTTTTATCTATAGTAAATGGTTTTTGCACGTTCCTGGAAATTTTTGTAAAGTGGACCTGACCGTGTTTGTAACTAAGCTACTCATATATATTGACTTCTCTGTCCTTCTAGTTTCGGCTTTGAGTTTTTGCTCTCCCTCTTTCTGCACCCCTACTGGTACCATGTCCTCCAGCCCTCTTCTGTTCTGGATTACCAGTTTCCGCATTAGCACACTTAAGTTTTCCCGCATTCTCTCACATATTGAATTCCTGCAATACTGCCTTCACCTAAACAGGGTTCCCACTCAAACTAAATAATCAAATTCACGGTTTTCACGGTCCAAAATTTTTAAATTTCATGGTCGGAACGTTCATAAAAATCGTTACTGATCATACGACAACAAAGATCGCCTGATGCGGGAGCGAAGCATAGCTGGACCTAAAAGCACAGCGCGGCTGTCGGTATGTAGCAGCGGAATAATTAAACTTGCTCTCCTTTAACCTTATGATGTCAGAACTGTACATACAAGAAATGTTTTATTAAATAAAAATAAATTGCCTTGGTAAGATTTCTTTGTTTTCAAGTAAGAAATGAGAGAAAACTACTACAAAAAAATATTTTAGTAGTAGTTACCATATCCTGTCAAGACGATGTTACAAGGTATCAAATGACATTAAAATTAAGCCATTAAAAACGCTATTTCAAATAATAATTATAGGATGAGTACTGTAAAAAAAGAAAGAAGAAAAAAATACTTACAAATTGTTGAACTGTGGCACTTCTGTAAAACTTTTTTTCTTAAATGTAGCCTAATACAGTAATATGTATTATTGAGCTTGTCTATCTTTTTAAGATGATAAAATTACACCAACTGACGATATGTGTAAAGTTTCAGATGTTTACTTTTCTTTCAGATGTCTGTGTTCTGTTCACAACACTTCGTAGCACAAAAGCAGTTTTTGACTGTTCACAACATTTCGTAGCACAAAAGCAGTTTATTTGTTCACAACACTTCGTAGCACAAAAGCAGTTTGTCTGTTCACAACGCTTCGTAGC
>JAGDQP010009046.1:36695-60708 GCA_022664845.1 Lepisma saccharinum
TTCTCTTTAGCAGCCTGTTTTCTATTTTTCTCTGTTTGTAATTTCTCCCTCATTTCCTCTCTTCTTTTTGCCAAATGCTCCGTGTAGCGGGCGTGAGGATTTTTAGCCGAATTAAGCATTTCAGGAGTTATTTCCACTTTATCCATTCCACCAGCTGCTGATACACCGTCACAAATCTTCCTTAAGGCCACTAAACTTTCTTCCTTCAAGTTCTCAACTATACACTCTTTGTTTACGGAGAACCCCCTTTCAACTGAGGCATTTCCGTGAGACAGTGTAAGGATGAGTTGAATGAAAGACTTCAAATTTTGAACTCCTCTGGACCTTCAACACTTACCTACCAACTCCATGAAGAAATGATCAAGTCGTTCTTCGTTCCTTTTGTATTTTTTGCACTGTTCCAAAACATGCTGACTAGAGAAAAGCTTCAGATATTTGTCGCTTGACAGCATCTGCCTTTATGCCTACCATCCATTTTTTGGCAACAAGTTCTAAACATTTCGTAAGAGGTTTTTCACCTCCACTGTTGCTTATGACTTTTGGATTTAAGCACGTAATAGCTTTAGTCAATGGATATTTGATTGGCGATTTCTCGAAAATCTTCTTGGTCATTGCGAGGAATGCATCCCTTGCATCTCTCTTCAAGTTCAACTTGTCTAAATCTGTAGTTGTTGCACGTTTTCTGAGAGCATCTTTAGTGGCAAAATCCAAATTTAAGAGTTTCACTGAGATAAGATTGCTAGATGATATCTACTTTCTCAATTCGATTCCTAACACTGTCCAGATGATCCTTTTTTACCACTTTCTCGAGAAGAGTCAAAAGAATAGAGGTAATTTCCGTATAAAGAAAAGGAGCCATAGGTGCATCATTCTGAAATTCTTTCAGAAATGGTTCAAACAAACCACACATCGACGTGAAGAATGCCAATTTGGCTGGCAACAGCTTATCATTACGTCTTTCCTTAACCACTGAAAAGCTGTTGGATCCTGGCTCCTTTTTATCTGCCACTACACCCTCAACATATTTTCTGACGCAAGGGAGTATCGACATCGCTCTTTCAGCCACGTCACCGTTTTCCAACCATCTGACACCACAGAACTTCAGTGGAAAAACGTCAGATGTGCTGTAGTGGCTGAAGTCTGCTCTCCGAGCCGGCGAATCTTTAATTAGATTATATAGCGCTCTAAGAAACCCTATGTCCCAATTTGCGTTCATGCCTGTTTTAAAGGCACCATTTATCGTGTGAAGGCCACAACTGCCAATGTTTAACAAAGCTCTTTGGTGAATGTGAAAGATCCTGCTGAAGATTACTTAACAATTTTATGTTTACGTTAGGGCCATCCATAGAAACTTGTACGATTTTATTCATAATTTCAGGTGAAATTGCATTTTTAATGCCTTGAAGATGATCTGAGGCTTTGGAATGCCGTAAAAATACTGATGTGTAATACCTGGTTTTAATCTGATTGTTCACTAAATTCCACCAACGAATATGCAGGTCCATTTGTTGCCGCTGACTCACCTTATTTAAGGATTCGTCAAAACAAAGAACTATATGAGAACATTCTTTCAGTTTCTTTTCAAACTCCCTTCCAAAGTACGGTGCCAAACCGAATACTACTACATATCCCACTTTGGTATAATCTAATCGAAGTTTTGATGCAATATCACTACCTGGAAACTGAACTTTGAAACTGCTGGCACAACGAGCTGCAGCTGAAAAAGGAATGTGATTCACAACTATTTGTAAACACCATCACTCGTGACGTCATCATCAGCATTAGTCATAGAGATACAGAACTAAAGGTCGCCTTCTGACTATTTTGTACTCCGTAGAGCAAGAAGTGGCAGCACGGAGACACTCGCAAATTGAACAAACTACTCTTATTTTCTTCTGATAAGTTCTTTCTATTAACTTATAATTACTCTAGATTTTCAAGGTTTAATAACAAAATTCACGGCTTATTCACAGTATACAAAATTCACGGCTTATTCCCGGTCGAGTGGGGACCCTGCTAAAGGCCTAACTCCCAAAATCCCCCTTTCCGGTTTCTCGCCATCTGATCGACACAAGCTTTTTTGTCCTTCTGCAGATACACCTCTGTTAATCTAACCACTCTAGCACTCTTTCACTTTCACCAAGCCTTAGAACTCTCCATAGAACTTCAGTCTATCATCAAAATCCTGCTCTCCTTACCATCCTCCCCACATATCGTAACCCCAGGTGGCACTACCACTGGTTCACTCATCCTGATACCTCTCAGGACGAAACCCTCATGCTTCCCGTCTCTTGCTTAATCTGAGATCCAAACTTTCTCGTCTTTGTATTTCTGCCCTCCCTCGAGGCTCCTCTCTTCCTTTGCCTCTCCCTCCATCCTCCTCTTCTCCGTTAATTAGCCATCCTTATCCGACCTCTCTTAGCAACTGCCGGAGCAACCTAACCTCTACCCCTCAGAGATCCAAAAGTAACCACGTAAGTGAACCCACCACCTTGAACCAACCCCAAAGTCCTAAACGCCCGCAGCCAGTTCTCAACCTTTCTTCCCGCATACTTTTAGACACCGAACACAAAGTCCTTTCGTATGGCCTTTCCTTCTCTCCTTCCCGCCATATTGAACAAGTCAACTTAATGATTTCCTCACCTCCGCCCGTAACCTCAGGTGGCACTACCACTGGTCCACTCATCCTGACACCTCTCAGGCCAGAACTTCACCGAAACTCATCCCAGCCTCCACAAATTCCTTCCTCCTTCCAGTGAAGACCCTCCATCTCTCCCTCCAAACCAGTCTGTTGAACTGTACACTTCCTTTCTCTCCAAACAAATCGCCAACCCTGGCTTCACTGACACGTTCCTGTGTATCACATCACAAAGTCACCACTGCAGAACGAAGCGCTATCTCCAATCGCCCGGCTGACAAGGGAACCACCACGGTAGTCATGAAATACTCTGACTACAAATCAGAAGTCCTCAAACAACTTTCCGATCCTACCGTTTACCGTCCCCTCGAGGAAGATCCACCCAATCCTTCCTTGATAAAATCCGCACGTATCTCCAAGCGCATGGACCCCATGAGGGGCTATCGCGTTCCACTGTCTACACTCTGCCTTAACAATCCCAGAACCCCGAAATTTTACCTACTTACCAAAATCCATAAACCTGGTATCCCGGCCGACCAATCGTTTCCAGTATTGGCTCTCACTGAGTCTCTCTCCGCCTTTCTTGACCACCATCTCCAACCGTTTGTCCAGGCTCTCCCTTCCTACATCAAGGACAGCAAACACTTCCTCTCCACAATACATTCTATCTCTGATCCTCTCCCACCTGACACCATCTTAGTTACAGTCGACGTGACGTCACTGTATACCAATATTCCCCACACCCATGGCGTCGCTGCATTTGAACACTTTCTCGACACACGTCCCAGTCCTCGTAAACCCAGCACACCATTTCTGCTTCAGCTAGCTGTTTGTCCTCACCATGAATTTCACCTTTGAGAACCACAATTTCTTGCAAATCAAAGGAACAGCCAGCCATGGGCACTCTCATGGCCCCTTCCTACGCCAACCTTTTCATGGGACGCCTGGAGACCCAATACCTCAACTCCACACCTCTCAAACCTTTCACCTGGTTTCGTTACATCGACGATATTTTCTTCATCTGGACCCACGGACAAGAGTCTCTGGAAACATTTCTGCAAAACCTTGACTGCACCTTCCCCGTCGAGTTCACTTGGTCCTTCTCGAGGGAACCCACAACTTACCTTGATGTGGATGTCTTGCTCAAGAACAATCGACTTGATACGCGTTCACATCAAACCTACCAACAGTATGCAGTATCTCCATTTCAACAGCTCCCATCCATACCATACCAAACGCTCTCTTCCATATGCTCTTCCTGTCCGGGGCTCCCGCATCTGTTCCTCTGATTACCTGCTCCAAAACCATTTCAGGACTCTTTCCTCAGCTCTCACTGACCGTGGATATCCCAAACATCTCATCCGTAAACAACTGGACCGCGCCCGTAATTCTCTTAACTCCAACCGACCTCCCCGCGTAGCTTCCTTTGCTCGCAATCTTCTCACCCAGTACCACTCCAACCTTCAGGCCCTCCAAAAGCTCCTCAAATTGGCACTCCCCATACTGCGTCACCTGAAACAGTTTACCCGTCGTGCCCCAAAATTGTCTACCGCAGGCCTCTGAATCTCAACACGATTCTCACCAGAACTGGACCTATCCCGCCCCCGTCCCTCCAAACCTGGCAAGTGCAATAGACCCCACTGCAAAACCTATCCTATTTTTGATCCCAGTCTTTCCTTCATACATCACTCACAAGACGTACTCTCTCCGACACTCCGGCAGTTGCATGTCTTCCAACTTCGTTTATCTCCTACTCTGTAACCCATGCTCCGCCTTCTACGATGGCGAAACCCAAACTCCTCTAACATACCGCATCAACAACCATCGCTACTCCTCTAAATATCAATTTCCGCACCTCTCCATTACCTGATCACACTTCCTATCACGGCTGCACTTTTGACGAAACCTTTCGTGTCAGAATCCTGACTCATCTGCCAGTTAGGAGGAGATGGGAGCAGACGTACATCTCTATCCTTTCCGCAAACCATGAACCCGACCTCAACTGCCTATAACTCCTGCAGCGGTGTCTTCTTCCTTTCTTTTCTTTGTTCCGTCCCTGTTGCACTTTTACTCTATTTTTCTACAATGTTTCTTTGTTCTCGCCTTCATTACTATTATTATTTCCCCTTCCCCTCTGATTCTGTACCCTATTATTCCTTCAGGAAACCTCTTACCTGCTCCTAGTAATCTTCGCACTTTCTTCTCCATCTGATGTTTTCTCCGCCCCCATCTAATTATTTTCCCGCCTCTATAAACTGGCCACACTGTCACCCTGCTTTCTGCTGACAATATGGCATTTCCTTAACATTAGTCCCGCACCTGTCCGCTCTGTCAATTTCCTCTACCACCAATTGAAAACGCTATTGCGAAACATACTACTTTACTATTGTGTTTGTGATGTTATTGTACAGCTGTCTCAATAATCTACCATGTATCTTTCTTCTACCTGTAACGCGAGGATTGACTTCGTACCAAAGGTTCATAAACAACCACAACTGGGGATAGCTTTAGCACCGAGAAGACCTATTGTCTCTGTATGTAACAACCCAACAAGATATTTGGACAAATATCTAACCTACTTTCTTATAAAACCGCTACCTACCCTGCTGAAATGACTAACGGTCACTTAACGTTTTCTGCAGAGAATTAGAAGAGTTAAAAGAATAAATACATATTCTATACTACAGACATAAAAACTTACATCCAAAATAGAAAGAACAAGGGGCATAGAACTAGTTTTTCAAATACTACAATTTCTAATACGAATGGCTAAAATCTGCAGGGGGAAAGCATTGAAGCCACCACCCCAACGCAAGTGAAGTGGGGTCTGGAGATTTTAATGTATTAATTATATTAGTTTAGGCAACAGCAGATTCCTTCGAAATAAAAGTACGTCTACTGGAGCATCTATTTCTATAGTTTTGCCAACATACAGATGCTTATCAGAATAATGGAAACACCTGTAGTTGGCAACACGTCAGATGTATGGGTTGGCAGTGGTGTCGTGGCGACCGCAGCGTCGGACTCCTGGTGGTGGTGTGTTAGGTCGGTCTCCATACTACGTCAGGCGTCGTGGAACAGGAGTGTGCAGTGGCTGCAGCAGACGGAGGTAGTGTAAAATGGGAGACCTCTCAGAGTTTCAAAGAGGGCAAATTGTTGGTGCGCGGTTATGTGGAGTGAGTGTGACGGCAGTGGCTAGTGTGTTAGGTGTGTCGCCAGGGACAATGTCGAAGGTGATGACGGCCTACACAACACACGGGAAAACCACATCGGGGAAGCGGAACAGTGGGCGGAAGAAAAGCATCAGTGACAGGGCACGCCGGGTATTAAAGCGCATTGTCACGCGGAACCGTCGTGCCACTGCGGCGCAAGGGACGGAGGAACTCAATCAGCACCTCCCCCAACCTGTTTCGACAATCACAGTCCGCCGCGAATTACATGACATGAACTTACGGGGTCGTGTTGCACGGGCCAAACCTCTCATCAGGGACCAGAACGCTTTAGCACGCCGCAAATGGTGCCGC
This sequence comes from Lepisma saccharinum, assembly GCA_022664845.1. Taxonomy (NCBI): domain Eukaryota; kingdom Metazoa; phylum Arthropoda; class Insecta; order Zygentoma; family Lepismatidae; genus Lepisma; species Lepisma saccharinum. The sequence goes on from JAGDQP010009046.1 coordinate 42,858, forward strand.
GACCATGCAACTTGGACCGTTGTCGACTGGAAACGTGTGGTATGGTCGGATGAGTCACCATTCACCCTATTCCAAACCACGGGCCGTGTTTATGTGTGGAGAACGCCCAAAGAAGCGTATGATCTGCAGTGTCTCCGCCCAACTGTGAAACATGGCGGCGGCACGGTGATGCTGTGGGCCGCAATATCATGGTTTTCATTGGGTCCTGTGGTCACACTTCGCGGACGCATCACTGCCAACGATTATGACGCAATTTTAGGAAACCACTTGCATCCTATGGTCCGGATGTTGTTCCCGGACAATGACGCCATATTCCAGGATGTTAATGCACCCATTCACACAGCTGGAGTTGTTGCAGCGTGGTTTGAGGAACATCGGGATGAAGTTCAACACCTCCCCTGGCCCGCCCAATCCCCAGATCTCAACATAATTGAACATCTGTGGTCCATCTTGGAAACACGACTCCGGCGACGATTTCCACCTCCATCCTCTCTCACAGAACTGGCCGATGCCCTGCACGAGGAATGGTGTAATATTCCATTTGCTACCATTCACGACCTCTATGCCTCCATCCCACGTCGCATCAAGGCTGTTCTGAAGGCGAAAGGTGGCCCGACACCATATTAATCTGGTAAGTTGCACTTTCGTTCAGGTGTTTCCATTATTCTGATAAGCATCTGTATATATATGTACATGCTGAATTAGCACTGGCTGACAAAGGTCCTGTGAAACCTATGCTTGAATATAGATTCGTAAAGAACTTCGTGGGATGGAGTAAACACGAACTTACATAAAACACCGAGTGCAGGAGAACCTGAGTCAAGCCAAACCACGATTAACCTCCTAGACGGAACGCTAAGCACGGGACCAAACGCAGGTCTGGAAACGGCAATATTTTACAAATTAACCACAAGACATGAAGTAGAGTTTATGTTTCAATGGGAAATCGGCATACCCGGCTGTCCCAAAAACTAATTGAACAAAAGTCTGGGGTTAACGTTTAAAAAGAATTGTAGATAATAAGCAGAGACTAGGGAAAAGACTAAAAGAAACTGGAAAAACATTCATAGCTAGAAGTTACAAGAAGAAAATTGTAAAAAAAAAAACAGCAATAAAAGAAGATTTGAAACAAGAAGACCAAAAAGATAAAGAAAGGTGAAAACTTTTTTCTTTTTACCAGTAAATTACTCTCCCCACCAAGAGAACAAACTGAACCAACTAATCTATGACTTTTGGAAAAGAATCTTAAAGAGACCATAACAGAGAGAACTGGAGAATGGAAATGCCATAAATCCCACCATGTAAGACTGAAAATTTTGAGGCAGCACATAACAGAAGCAGATTTCACACTGAACAACTGACCAACGTACAAGATTCTTAAACAAGAGAACCAAACAGATTGGAACTGGAGAAACGGCATGCCAAAAAACATGAGCTAAAATGAAGATTGGCGAACTAAGAAACAGGAGAATCGGTCATTTTAAGGAATAAAACACATGAACATAAGATTACTCACGACATATACTTGTGAGAGAAAACGAGCAAGGAAAATCAATTCAACGATGGGAGAATACGGATCAGAGAAGTCGGTATATCAAGAAAGAAGAAAGGCACAATTATAGCGTGCTGGAGGTCAAGCAACATGAGCTGGGACAAAAGCAGTACGATAACCGCTAATAGGAACATTTACCCCCAGTTTTCCAATCGACCGCTAAGCTTCTAGCCAGCGCTAAGTTGAGGCCAAGTCATATTTTACGCTGGATAGAAGCTTAGCGGTTCATTGGAAAACTGGAGGTTAATGTACAAACTAAGGACAACTCCATATATATATATATATATATATATATACACAAACACACACACATGGTGAGATGTATACATATTAAAAAGGAGATGTACACATCCAACCCCACACAAACAAATAAAGGTCTATTTTCTGCATAGTAAGGGAACAGGGTTAACCGGCAACCACAAGGATAGGAATCCCTATATACAAAAAGGATACATACAGTGAACGTTGATCCACTATTAGTTATGAACACAGCACATACATAAGGAGACATCCTCTTAGAAAAGAGCATCTGGCAAGCTAGTGTGAATGGAAGATCCGGATTCTAAGCTTCACCCTATATTGTAAAATACACAACACAAAATGTAATACCGACCAAATCAAGAAACACAGAGCCTGCTTTTCACAATTGTCTACATGACCACCACTAGTTTTATTCTTGGTCTTACAATTCATTGAACCAAGCCCAGTGAATAAATCAGTAAGTGTACATTTGTTGATGAAACGTACGCCTATATTACTGTTATTTGACTAACAAAAGTAATAAAAAATATGTATGTATATATCCATTACATTCTTTGAATTTATGTCGCGTCAGCATTAAACAATCAAACTCACGAACAGCGCTCTCCAAATGCTACCACAACCGGCAGCGCAGTTTTGTCCCCCTTAAGTCGGGCTACGAGTATAAATACATTTAAAACACACTCAATAACCTTTCTTTAAGTATTTTTTATGTAGAAAGCACATCATTTTCTTTGTTAGAGGGCGGAAACAAAAAAAATAAAAGAGAACTTACTGTTTGTCATTTTGTATATTAGCTACCAAATGTGTTGGACAAGAATTTGATAACAAAGTACAAATCCAGTATTATTTAGTAATAATCCAAAATTGATATTTCAATTTCATTGATACAAAGCAAGGAAAATTGTGAGTCGTACCTATGATTTGAAGTCTTTTGCTTTGATTAATCCTCATCAGATATTAGGATGAGGTGAAGATAAGCAAAATACAATAACAGAAATATAATACATTTTTCCTGTTAAACTTCGTGAAATTTTATTCAGAAACAAATTTACAATTTCTTTGCCTTAACACAAAGAAATGAAATAGTTTTATTTAGTAAAATATTTTATTTTAAAGTTATAGTATTTTCAATTTCGTTGAGCTAATTTCTAAAATCGATTTAAGAGAGTATAGTCAAGATGGTCGATTTTCAGGGGGAAAAACAGAATTTCGGCGTAGACGAAAAGAAGACAAAATTCACGAGTCCTGAGGGAAATAGTACGCGGAGCGAAGTATTCGAACAATATATAAATGCACGGCTGAAAGTTTTAAATGGTGTCACGACGAGATACCGGAAATAGATTCAAAACAAATTCTCGTATATTTTTTTCTTTCTAATTTTTGGATAGCTGATATCACATGAGTTCATTAGCGTTCAATAAATTAACTACAAACACATTTTGCATTTTGATTGTTCGTCGTATTTGACTGCCTGTAAGTTAACAACGAATCACTACTCACGTGACAAAAAGTAAGTACAAGCGGAGTGAATATTTAGACTTGTAGACGTTCAAGGCGCATTGGTGGTAGTAAACCAATCTCATCCACTCAGGACTCGAGTCTGTAGACGTGCATACAAACAATGAACAACGTTAAGCAGTTGAATGCAAAGTAGCTACTACACATGAACCAAAAATCAATGTTCATCACATTGTTTACGCATAAATTGAATATGGAAATGAACCAGCAGCAATACACAACTTGAGCCATAGGCATTATTGTAGTATTTTTTAATTTGGCAATATGATCAGTTAAGCAAGGAGTATGTTGACAAAGGACTTCGTATGAGTACACATGATTTGCTTGATACGCCATGCAAATCCGCTTTTATGTAAGACGAGCTTCTCTGTACAAATACTCTCAAAGGGTTAGACTGTGCTTTTATACCCTTGTGCTACATCGTTCCCCCAACTCCTTTTCTTTAGATATCAAATATGAAAGACTTGACGGGAACAATGGAAAACTACTTGTTTCATTACTAACCAAGTGTCATGATTCCAGACTCTCCTCGTATTCTTCGAGTCATTCTTACCTCCTTGTACAATTGTAACGGAATTTTGTTCTCAACTAACGTTTACCCATATACATATATAAATATCTATAATAATAATAATAATAATCGCTCAATTAAGATTTTCTCTCCATATATACCCAATACTATGAGTTTACAGATTTGCACATTAACAAAAACCTAACAAACTTTGGTATGTACATCATATACTTCTTTTATCTGTACATTAAAAAAAGTTTCATGTTGTGAATATAATTTGATGACACTGGGAAAAACCTTCTCTCTTTCATACAGAACCTTAAATAGGGTAGAAAATAATCAGCAGTCAACGAAACATTATTTACATAAATATCAACTTTGGAAAAGAAATATTAAGATATTATGTACAGCCTTTCATAATTATAACGTTATTCTTTTTAATTTAAATACGTTTTAAGGACAAGTTAACCTTTCCACTGAATGAGATGGCCAGTGAAATACATACACTAGTGATCAGTGATCACTAACGTATTATACATACAATTAAGATCAAATTTTTTATTTACAATCTTTTTTTTTAACCTGGTTCATAACAGAAATGCTTATTATTTTATGTTTTTAAACTGAAGATCAAGGGAAAAAAACTGACAGATGAAATGAAACACAATGCCCTGAAAGCACCAATAAGGCCTCAGTCGAGAAGAAGACTATGGCAAATTCACTTCAGCACTAGCGTATATTTGTGTTATGTTTCTTGTGGTTAATTTCTCCCCAGAAAAAATTACAGTTCGCATTCATTTATAGGCTAAGTCCTTCATAATTCACACTCACGCAACAGGCACAGCGAAATATACAAACACATGTTCTCAAACTCGTTTTCTCTTTTGTAGACATCACACTGCCCGATTTCGAAACTCCCTCAGGAGAAAGTACATTAGTAGTAATGTACAATTTCCACCAGATCACAGGTGAACGAACAGAAAATAAATAAAAAATATTCACAGCAACAGTGAAGTTCGTTTCGAAGAGGCCTCTGGTCCGGGTTGCTGCACACTCCTATCACAGGACAAAGCTGCTACAGTCAGCCATCCACCTGCACCTCTTATATATTTCCAACTATGCGCTCCTCTTTATTTCCTCTTCTCAACACTCACTTGAGTTTTGGTCAGGCTTCGACTTTTGGCTTCGTGTTATCCGGTCAAGTTCAGCTGCTGCGTCAGATCTCATTGCTGCCTTGTCCACTAATAAACAAAGAAAACACAGTTAATTTTCTAACATAGAAGGGAACCATGATTATGATTATCGAAATTATCTGAATTAACAAAACTTACTTTCATAAAAGGCGCTCATGACAAAGAATTTATGTATTTTCGGTTCCAATGTGTTTCTTAAGTTAGTCATCTTTACGAGCATTTTAAACTTTGGTCCAGTATAGGCATATGCAACGAGCCTCCTTTTATCACCAATGAAACTATGTGCACTATCTAGAACAAGTTGTGGAGAACATCATAAAGAATCGTATGTGTGTAAGTATATAAAAAACTAATGCCAACAAAATATTTATGTACATGGGTATACGCGTTACAAGGATGCTGATTAAACAACATAAAAGGTACACTTATTATAAGAACAGTACGTAACTGCCAGTCGACCACAGCACCGCTATTTTACAATAAATTGAAGTCAGCGAAAATGGCACTTTCCTCTTTGTGATGTGACACCCTTTCACATATTTGGGATCTATTATGCAAGGGTAGCTAACATGTAGAGACATACTAAAAAGTACCGGTTTTCTTGGAAATAACGGCATACAGTAACAAAAAAAGTAAATGCTTTATAATGAAGTGTTGATTACTTGGACGAAAACTGAAATCTACGGAAGGCAAGTGAAAATGAATCGGAAATCGGATTTGTTAATTTAGTAGCTGAAAAAAGTAAAGTAGAAATGAATATACGGTACGAAACGATAAACAAAGACGTGAATCATTAAACGGAAATGAAGAAAAATTCTGAATACGCTACAAGAACGGAAAATAAAATTACAGACAACGTAGACAGCAAAATAATTTGTAACGTAAGAGAGAAGAAAGAATAAACAATCTAAATATATATATATATATATATATATATATATATTTATATTTACATTGTTTATTCTTTCTTCTCTCTTACGTCTATATATATTGGGGGGTTATGTTAGTCCCATACAAACATTGTAAATCAACATTTCTTCAAGTAGTTGTAAATATTGCTTAGAAAAATCCATTAAGAAGTAAAATTAATTTAGAACATGAACAGAGGTAATAACCGTTTATTTACTGAAGCCTAGAAACTGTTACTTCGACAACTTATTTAAATTTATTCCCAGTTTTGAGTATATACAATGCTCGGTTGGTAGAGCGTTGGTTTCGTATTCGTAAGGTCATGGTTTCGTTCCAGCGACCGCCCATCCTGACTGAGGTTTTTTCCTGGTTTTCCTCGGCCGCACCAGCCAAATTATACTTTGAACACGGCCAGAGCAGATTCCTTCCTTCTGTTTTTGATGTGCTGTCTTCAATGTAAAATGGCCTCTTAGCTACATTTGGAGTGTGTTCAATAAATAAAAACAAATAACTGTCAGGGAATGATTCAGCAGGGCCCGGATAATTATGTACTAAAACCAGTCAAATATGTACTTATTTATGTATTAGGAAAACAAAAATACGTATCTATCAAAACCATTCGGGCATTGAGAAATCTGTAATAGCAATGTATCATATTAGCAAAATTTCAGTCACATTTTCTCGCTACTATGGTTACAGTTTCACGGAAATAGACAGTAATAGAGGGGTCATTCCACAGAATTTCGACAAGTGGTGGTCGCTCGACTATTTTTGATTTCCTTTATATTTGGTACATTGAATGCCATATACAAGCGAAGTTGAAAACAGTTTTTGAAATTTTTTTATTGCTCATAGTTCAGGATATACAAGGTGTTCAAAAATGAGATTCCGTAAAAACAGCGAATTACAAAGTTACACATATTTCACAAACCAGTTGAGATATTTGAATAATTAAAAAACATTTAAAATATAGAACCTCAGAGAATATTTAAAGCTATGTCTAAGTTCTAGCCTCAAAACGGCTATCGGACGGCGTAGTTTATACAGTTGTAAAATATAGGCGAAATTCTCATTTTTAGATTTTTTCCTGATTGAATGGAAAGAAATAACAATCCATTTACTTTATTATTATTAATCTCTACTATTGTCACTGTAATGACAGAAAAAAAAAAGTAACTCGTATGTCATTTCCTTTTCTTTATATCGAGACTTCAATTTCATAAAAACTCAAATTTGTCAAAATTTGACGGGTTGTAAGTCAAAAGGGGGAGGGAGTACATGAACAAAATTTCGCATTCTTTGTTTATATTCAAAACACCCTGAATGTTTCAGTTTGTTATTCAAACCCCTCTATGAAATACAGCTTCTTAAAGTTGCTTAAAAAAACTACAGTCGTGTCAATACAAATCATCATTGAAAAAATGACGCTATTGTTAATAATGTGTAATTCTATCTGAGTAATCATTGAAATCACGTGACTTAAGCACAATACGTTCTTTGTTGGTGCACAGAGCTATTTGAGCTTTCTTCTATCTGCTGCTTAAGAAAAAACTGGTTAAAAAGCACTTATCTCCGATCTGATAATACGAATTCTTCCTGAGTGACAGCTTTTTTTTTTATTATTATTATTTACAAGTTATTTACGAAGCAATATCATGCGAAGAGATGTTATTCTTTTCGTTAGGCCTAATAGAATCCATTGGTCTACATTTTACTTGGATCTTGCGGTTAAAATCGCAGCACTTGAGTGGCTGTTTTATTTCTATTTTGTTACAAATTATGCCATATCATGTAAATATAGGTTATTCTTCCGTTGTTATTCAAATCCCTCTATGAAATACAGCTTCTTTTGATGCAGTTACAGAACGGCTGTGCGACGAAGGGTTAGCTAAACGTTGGCCGGCATTTCAGCACATCAGCGATCTTAGGATGTTGGATATAACGTCTTTGTTAGAGATTATTATTATAAGAAACAGGTCTGTGTATTTTATTAGACCTAACGAAAAGAGTAACATCTCCTTACGTAACATTGGTATATACTGTACAAAACTTGAAAAGAAAAGCTGAGATTTTAACACGAGATCCAAGTACAATGTAGGCCTAATGAAAAGAATAACATCTCTTCGCATGACATGGCTGCATACGTAACTTGTATGTATATGTATATATATATATTTAAAAAAACTGTCACTCAGGAAGAATTCGTACCATCAGATCGGAGATGAGTGCTTTTTAACCAGTTTTCCTTAAGCAGCAGATAGAAGAAAGCTAAAATCGCTCTGTGCACCAACAAAGAACGTAAAACATAATCTATTTGTGCTTAACGCACGTGACTTCAATGATAATTTGTATTGACACGACTGTAGTTTTTTAAGCAACTTTAAGAAGCTGTATTTCATAGAGGGGTTTGAATAACAAACTGAAACATTCAGGGTGTTTTGAATATAAACAAAGAATGCGAAATTTTGTTCATGTACTCCCTCCCCCTTTTGACTTACAACCCGTCAAATTTTGACAAATTTGAGTTTTTATGAAATTGAAGTCTCGATATAAAGAAAAGGAAATGACATACGAGTTACTTTTTTTTCTGTCATTACAGTGACAATAGTAGAGATTAATAATAATAAAGTAAATGGATTGTTATTTCTTTCCATTCAATCAGGAAAAAATCTAAAAATGAGAATTTCGCCTATATTTTACAACTGTATAAACTACGCCGTCCGATAGCCGTTTTGAGGCTAGAATTTAAGACATAGCTTTAAATATTCTCTGAGGTGTCTATATTTTAAATGTTTTTGAATTATTCAAATATCTCAACTGGTTTGTGAAATATGTGTAATTTTATAATTCGCTGTTTTTGCAGAATCTCATTTTTGAACATCCTGTATATCCCGAACTATGAGCAATAACATTTTTTCAAAAACTGTTATCAACTTCGCTTGTATATGGCATTCAATGTACCAAATATGAAGGAAATCAAAAATAGTCGAGTGACGATTTCTTGTTTTATTTGTCGAAATTCTCTGGAATGAGAACAATACTCCAGTGTTAACAGAATATTTCACGAGTTTGTTACTTTTCTAAATTCAGACCCCGTACCAGTAAGGAACAAAGGCACATTGTAAAACACGAAACTTCTCTTGTTATTGCGTAGCACGGCTTGAACTACGGTATCTTGATTATTTTTTCTCTAGATAAAAATAACTGAGATTACATATTTTTCCGTTGCCTCAGAGAAATTTAATGTCAGCATGTACAATATGTTGCATCAGTTGTAATAAAGTCTTGATAAACATTATGGGAGAACCATCGATATACCACCATCAGATGTCGCGTACCACACCTGTAAAATATCACGTATTATGGCCGTAATGTATACCGAAGAGACGATGATATTACAGCTATTATTCACTAGCACATTACTGTCACTTTGTACACAACAACACTGAATCATAGAGAGCAAGAAAACATACAGTATTTTTTATTTATTTATTGATTTTTATTGTATTTTATTTTTTGAAAAATTTCTAATTTATATCAGTATATTTAAAATAAGGCCAATTACCAAGTAATATACCAATTTCGTCGATTTTTGTCAGAGCCTTTAAGTTCTGTACCAACAGCATATACAATGCATAGCAGGATGAGAAAAGAATCGATATAAAAAGTCACAACAGAAATTTAAAAAAAAAAAAAACCTGCGACATTGCAAAAAGAAATTAATCTACAAAACAAACCACATTTTACTCGCAGAAGCTCTCCGAATGAAGATAAAGTCTCCCAGATTTTCCTGATATATGGAATTATATGTCCATACTGTATATCAAGGTAACATTGAATAGAGAGGAAAAGAAGCAGTGCTTACGCCTCACATAACTACTTAGGAAAGTAGTCCAAGGTGGCGGACGTCACATCAACGACAACGTAGCAGGGCGTTTGTGTTGAAAAATAAGCTGGATAAAGAGTCTATAAAAGTGGTAGGTAGGTAAGGAAACGGAATCAGAGAAAACGGGATATATTTAAAGAAAATATACAAAGCACTGATATTAAAAAACGATGGAATAAATGTTTCGAAGAAATTATGTCACGGGAGAGGAAATGCGAATGTTGGAGATGATAATACGCTACTACACGTTAACTTATTATCATGTTTCAGCTTTGCTCTCAAACCCTAAATAATGGTTCTTCCCGAGAGACGTCGTGTGGCTTTGTGGAAGGAGACTGAGTATGAATCACAGCAACAAGGAATCTCACTTCAGTCAGTGCTATGCAATTACGTAGGAAAACTAGGGAATACGGTATTTTGGCAATGGAAAAAATACTGCTATTAACAAGGAGGTTTAAGAGACCGCTTGTTTCTCCTTCATACGTTCAAGCGCTGCTGTACACATACAAGATGTCTGCTACTTCCTAGAAATAATCCATAAATTACCTCCTCTCCCGTCCGATTACTGCTTGTTCACCAACATTCCTCATGTCCATAGCCTTGCAGCTGTGGAATTCTGCCTCAACTACGGACCTCATATTCCAACTATAGCTTTCCTTCTAAATCTCGCCAACCTGGTTCTTACCTATCAACTTCACATTCAAGAATAAACACTACCTTCAAATCCAAGGCACAGTCTGCCCCCTTCCTATGCCAACCTGTTCAATGGCAAGCTTGAACATGAGTTCCCTCAAACCCAACCCTTGAATCCACTGCTTTGGATTTGGTTCTTAGATGGCATTTTCACCTTATGGTCAGATGGTGAAGCCAACCTTAACATCTTCCTAGAAATGAACGAGTTCCGTGCTGTCTAATTCTCTTATTTCAAACAAAAAATTACATTCCCTGAGGCGGACGTCTTTTTGGAAAATAATACCTTCATTACTTCCGTTCACATAAAACCAACCAACCACATGAAATACTTTCATTACTCAAGTTCCTATCCGTACTACACCAATAAAAGCTATTGATTTCTCTCCTGCCCTTAGAGGACACCTCTTCAACAGAAACCTTCAACCAGTGCTTCCAGAAGGCAACTAACGCTACCCAGCTATCCGTGTAACAAAGCAGATCTCACGTGCATCCTTGCACACTCAACCTACTCATACAGTACCAATGCGAATCCACCAGCGTTAATTACTCAGATTCATCGTAAAGTAACAAAGATCAAATTCTACATTCTCACATCCATATACTCCAGCCTGATCTCGATACTACATCAAGTTTCTTATTCCCTCCAAGCCAAGATCACCATTTCAGCACGATCCCAAACTTAGAAATATTATAGTCCCCACATCACTAACATCTCTTCCCAACCCCATCCTAATTACGTACCCAATTATCTCCATCAGTACGACCGATAGCAACTTAACTTTATATCTCGAAGGAACCTGTCAAACCTCAAGCGTCATATATATCCTAACCAACACATCTACTCTGCATTTTATACGGAAGGAACAGGCGGTTACAAACTCAACGTCAATGTTCATGTCACTTGTTTGTCCCCAACAGACCTGATTCCCTAGTTTCTGCACACACGCTATTTCACAACATTGACTTTGATGTGAGTTAACGTGTCGCTAGATCCATCCTCTACCACAAACACGTCCAGCCTTTACTCAGAGTTTGACAGCAAAAATGAAACCCGGTCTAAACCTGCAGTACCGCCGTACCGCAAAACAAACCAATCACCGTAAAAACTTTATTTTTATATGGGCCAATCTAGTAACTTCTGACTTCGGCTCGACACAAGTCGACCTTTTACATCTAGTTAAAATCCACAAACATCCATGCCCCTACCGGAATTCGAACCTGGGACCGAGTCGTTGGCCTAACGCCTTAGACCGCACGGCTACCCGGTCGGCACCTCTAACCCCGTGTGTGTATGCACGCGCACTAATTACTCGTATACGTTTGTTTTTCTTTTTACTTCTTTCAATATGAGCATTTCGTACATCTACCCAACAACTGCATAAAATCTACATGTTAACCATAAAGTTCTGACAGGGTAATTCGAAAGTCCCACTACAGCCTGGTAGCTTACAAACCGAGTTCAATAATTTGGCGACGAACCTAAACTCGTCACGGAAGGAGAATTCTTTATGAATTTTAATTAGTTACTCTTTACTCATTTTGTACATTTTCACAAAATTCGATTTGTGACTGATAACATTAACGTATGCCTGCACCATCTGTTTGGACAGGAAGTATGGGGATGATGGAGTATCCACTGTCATATAGCATGAGTATCCGATTAATTAGAACGATCGCATTCGGTGCGCGTGGTCACGAGTTCATGTACCTTGACGGTCCATTGAATAGAGTGGTTCGCTCGAAGCCTACTTTACCCAAAATTGTAAATTCCATCCTTAGAAGCCTACCAGCTCTTTCAGGAAGAATGTAACAATTGAATGAAACAGAAGCAGCAGATACCAATTAAATTAACTATGCACTTTTACATAAATAGCAGTAAATATGACTAAAAAAAGTCGTAGCCTTAATTTTATTAAATTCTATTCCGGGTATTACTGAAATCAAGACTTAACCTCACTGCGTAAGCGAGTGTTGACGTTTCTGGCAAACAACTCCTAGAAAAAGTAATGGGTAAGAAAGTGACCAGGATCACTATTCTAGGCAATATCGTGGCATTCGCCGACGTGACAAAAGGAACTCAGTCAGGATAAAAAGCCTTAAGAAGGCTCCAACGCATTTAACCTCCTGGCATCGATTCAAACCTTTTCATTTTAGCTGTCTAGTTGTAACATTAAACAATCCCATATAACCACAATAACTAGAACCACTTTCCAGAAATCAGTAACTATATTCCTTCAGTTGTCCTTTCCTGCTATTGCGTTTATTAATTAACAGAGGTGGTGCTAACTGAAGAATCAGTTAGTATGCAACGAATGTTTTCCTAAAATCAACAAAAGTGAGAAAAATACGAATTAACATGTAACTCAAGTATGTCAAATGAACTGAAGAACGTAATCGTTTTAAACTGCTTCTTACCTGTTGGTTTAACTGCTGGACTTCCAGCCCCAGTTTTCTTGTGTAATAGTGAGTTGAAAAAGTTGGCCAAAACTCCTTCTGTGTTAGCTCCACTAGTTTGTTTGGCTGCATCGATCTGAAACATAAAGATGATCATCACATTTTGAACAGTAAGGTTCATTTTCATTACTATGTAAAACTGTTCCTGATAACACTGGCACTGCTTTCTTTGGACGATCCTTGTGAACATTTTTAGTTTTTCCCCTCTCTCTCCTCTATTCCAAATCCTTGCTTGTCCTTATTGCAAAATCCATTAAGTACAGGAAATCTTAATGTAAAAAAGAAAAGCAAAAGCGTACGAATTATGACAGACTTGAAAGGTAAGTACATCATATATGACCCTTTTACATCGTATTTCATACATATATACACTTCAAATTTATCAAAGAAAAGAATACGCGATAAAGGACGAATGATAAATTGTAAGCCTATCATGTTTCCCATACATATTGGTACAGCTATGGACACAAGTTTTGAAGCATGTCTTTAGAAAATATTTCCCAAATTCGCAGAAATGACCCTCCCGTGTGTGACATCTATCAACGAAAATTAAAATTAGGATTAATAATTCACGTTGGGTTACACAAATATCCCTCTCCAGAATAATACTAGGGAACTATGCAACTTGGTGTGATTATTAGACTTGGAATTTTTGGCCGACAAAAGAATATATACATAAAAACATCCTCCCTCTGGGAGAGGCCTCATCTAGTAGTGGACTGAATATGGCTGTGAATTATTACGAATTATATATATAAGATGGTAAAAAAGGTAGGAAAAGACGATACTTACATTACAGAATACCAAGACAGACATACACGAACATTACAAACACAACAGAATAGCGGCAACGTTTCGCAAAAGCAGGAAAGAAAATGGACAAAGCGGACTGATATGGGACTTGGGCTAAGGAGACGCCAAGTTGGCAACTAATGCTGGGTAACAGTGTGGCCATGTTATGGAGGCGAGGAAAATGACTAGATGGGTCGGAGAAAACACCAAATGGAGAAGGAACTGCGGAGGTTACTAGGAGTAGGTAAGAGCCTTCCAAAAGGAATAAGAGGGAAAAAGATCAGAGGGGAGGGGAAATAATAATAATAAAGATGAAGGGGAAAAGGGAGAATAAAGAAATAATACTGACAAATAGAATAAAGTGAAACTAGAGACGGAACGAAGAGAATGGAAGAAGAAACTATATTCAGTTTCATGCAGTTGAGGCCGGGTTCATGGTTGGAGGAAAGGATGGAGATGTAGTCTACTCCCATCTCTTTATAACTGTGGCAGGTGAGTCAGGATTCAGAATTTTCAAGATGCTGAATCGAAAGGTTCCGTCAAAGGTGCAACCTTGATAAGAAGTGTGTTTAAGTACGGGGAAGTTGTGATTTGGAGTAGCGATGGTTGTTGTTACGGGTTGTTAGAGATATGCTGATTATGTAATGTTCAGAAGTAAGGAATTCTTATATATACAAGTTAGTACATACTTGACGTTTACATTTACTGTGAGATGATGACTGGTGTGTCCATGATTCCTTATGTGATAGTCCAATGTCTGAGACCTACTCTCTCATATTAGTGTTTGGTTGTGACGTTAATTACTAATAAATGAGTATACAAATGTTATGTATGTCCTGCATTATCACTGGATTCAAGTATTTGCTTATAGATGTAAGTATATTTGTCGGATGGACTATAGATACCTCCCGGAAATTGGAACTAGTAAGGACATACTTTTATCTTATACGAATGGTCGTTTGGTATATGAGAACTACTATTACTTATAGATACAACCATAGTACACACCATAGCACCACTATTGTGACTATTGGTGGCTGAATTGAAAAAAAAAAAAAAAAAGGAAGACGACAAACCGGTATATAGTTCTATAAGACAATGCTCTAATATAGAAGACACTCAAAACTTATAATTGTCTGAAAGCCAACCTAACTCTTACTACAACATCTGACAAAGTTCGGTGAATGACGACCTCCCGCTCACTCTGGTAGCAATGTGCGAACTACTCATTGTCAAAGTTGTGACAGTAGCATATTCAATGAGAGGTTAATATATATCCGAACAAATTTACAAGCAGCGCAGTTCCAAGTGAAGTAGTCGTTTGCTACTGAGGTGTTAGCAATGGACGGTGAAGTTCATGTGGTCTATGTGGAAAAATGGATCAGCGAACGAATTTGCTATTCTCTTGCAAGCTTTGAAAATTGGCGAAAGTCGTGCTATGCTGAAGGAAGTGTTCGGAGATGACGCTGTCACCTTGAAGCGCGTTCATGATTGGTTTAAACGTTTTAGAGGGGGCGGCACAGCATCGAAAATGCCCCCCAAGTGGCAGTCCAGCAATTCAGGCAATGAAAAAAATCAAGTACAGGAGCTATTGGCCAACGATCGTCGGCTTACAGTACGAATAATTTCGGAGGAACTGGATATCACTTGTGAAATTGCTCGCTTCACTGTGACCCAGTTCCTGGGAAAGAGCAAATTTGTTTTTGACTCTTACGCTACCATTTGATAATGGAACAAATGTAGGTACGGTTGGACGCTTGCGGAGACCTCATCAGCACGGCAGATCAACATCAGACCCAAACTTCCTGAAAAGCATCGTCGCACATCATAAAGAGCTATTGTTTGAGGCACGACTCCGAAACGAAGTGCCAAAGCATAGAGTGGGAGAGTCCGCAGTCGCCCAGATCAAAGACGTTTCGGTGCGAGAAATCACGCTTCAAGACAATACTCATCACGTTCTTCTTTATTGAGGGCCTTATTAACAAGGATTTTTTTCTTGAGTGAACCATACTGAATGACGCTACTTATGGCCAAATTCTGCAGTTTACTACAACGGATCAGCCGTGTACGCTCCCGTACGCCAGTAAGGATCCTAGTTCCTTCTTCGTAAGAAGGCCCGACCCTCCACGTACTTAAATGTGCAGCAGTTTATGATGAATGGGTTGTGTCACTCGTTCACCCCACTCGTCATACTCACCTGATTCGGACTGATCATCACGAAAGTTGTCTGCATCTGGAGTTCCAGAACTTGTACACCCGCTTTCAGAAGGGCCTGTCTTTCAACAGCGATTATTTCGAAGATTGGTAAAACATGTTTCGCAAATGTCATCAACATCTTTCGATTCTTAACTCTTTCACCGAACTTTACTCTCAGATATTATTAAGATTATCAAGAGGCGGTATTATCCTAACTATTATTTGCATCCGCAAACGAAAAACGTACTGAAACGAGCTCGCTTTGATAGTGTAAACGACGTATAGTTCAAATAATCATGATTTCAAAAGAAAACTTCAGTGTGCTATCTTATTGGCTAGAAGCAATGACGCAGAGGTTTTAAAAAGTGTACTGACCCTTAGGGAGAATATATTAAATAAAATAACTATTTATTGTGTGACAAGAGCTTGTTTCCTAAGTTAGGCTTAGAATTTATCAATTTTATCTCGTGGCTTGAAAAATTCCATTGCATAAAACAATGTCACTGAAATCACAAAGTGGAATGCAATAACTAATTGTATCAGTATTTAGGGGTTCCACAGTCTAGTGGTTAAAGCGTTGGACTCATGTCCGCGTGGTCCCGAGTTCAATTCCCTGCTGGAGTCCCACTTTTCGGCGTCCACCCAGCGTCGTAAGGCAAACTGGGGAGTCACGTGAATAAACATGTGACGGCCACACTCGGTCTAGAAATCCCCTGATACGCCTGTTCGTGATTAGGTGCGCGCAGTACTGACCACACAGCCGTCACTCAGGTGGACACAGTTCCACCAAACGTGGACAGATGGCGTTGGGGTAGGCTCAGGGCCTATCGGCCAGTTACGCCAGTGGTTATTTTGTTGTCAGTATTTATCCAATTCGCAAAACTTAACTTCCAGAAACACAAGAGATATTTTGTCATCTATCGATGGTACGTGACCTATTAGAAAAACCTGAACAACGAAGTCTAATATAAGAAATTCCACTGAAATTTTTATGTATTACCATAAACTAAAAATTCGAACATACCTTCTTTGGTGACATAAGTTGGGTTTGAACTCCTGGTGCTCCTTGACTTCGCCTGTCAGCTGTTTTTTGAACTCCAGGTGGAGTTGTACGGAGCGGAGACTCCTGTCGTGCAGTGGCAGTCGTACCCTGTTGTAAAAGTTGCAGCTGTCTTCCAAGAAAAGACTGCTCTTCTTCTGCTTGTGTTTCTGTTTCTCTTGTCACAGGCTACAAAAATTAATAAAGAATGTGGATAAGATTACCATTAGGTGTTCAAAAAAGAGAAAGGAGGTTTCACACTTTTGAATGGTATAATTTACGATGACTTGATCAGGTCATCTCAAACCTCATCAGGAAAGAAAGGTGGAAACACCTATTGATTTCCTACTTCGTAAATGTACAATCTATATGTGAGTACACATGACAACAAGTAATTATTGTGAGGGTGTTGTTTTCTAAAGTGATGTTCACGTCAAGGAATGTGAATTATTTTGTTAGAAATGAATCAAGTGAACTGAACAACACTGAATTCGTTCAGCTGTTCTAGGAATGTATATATAATAGGCAAAATCTGAATACAGAGGAAAGGAATTGTACTTACGACGAATCTTGACGAAGATCGCGTGCAACAATGGACATTTCCGGTAGTATTTTTTTATTGCAATAAAAAATTATTTTATTAAAGCAGACTACGGAAAACATTTTCTTTTCTTTCTGTGATGATTTTATCAAGAGTTATAAAGACTTGCTTCAAAAGAGTCTAAGCCTTGCGGTTAATCGGGCGCCGCCATGTTATGACGTAATCAGTTTTCCGACTGCTTGTCATTGACATACAGATGGTATATGATTTGTTAGTATTGTTAAAAAGAGATCGCAAAAATGG
>JAGDQP010009047.1:2102-60699 GCA_022664845.1 Lepisma saccharinum
AGGAGAGAGGCCATATAAGTGTCCAATGTGTAACCATAAATTTACTCAAAAAGTTCACTTAAATACACACATGCGAACACATACACGAGAGAGGCCATATAAATGTGCAATGTGTGAGTATAAATGTACTAAAAAAGGGAATTTAAAGATACACATGAGAACACATTCAGGAGAGAGGCCATATAAATGTGAAATGTGTAAATATAAATTTACTCAAAAAGGGAGCTTAAATAAACACATGAAAACTCATACAAAAAGTTTGAGAAACTGGGCGATAAAAGTTTTAAAATAATGGTATGTTAAGACTGTTCTCAACGTCCACATGTTAACAGATATATTACGTGTATTAATAATAATGAAATGTGAATGAACTTTAAACAATCTCCAAAAGGTGGAATCGACTCCGAGCAGAAGACAAGTTTTGCCTCTGCACTGTCTGCACATATTGGTTGTGTAAACAGTAAGTGGAAACGAAATACATTGATTCAAAGAGATTAAATGACCTAATAAAAGTTGTGTTTCAATGAAAATTAGGTGGAATAACGATTGGAGGAATAGGATAGAGTCTTTAGAAGAAAACTTTTAGCTTTAATTATATGAGCAGTGATGTTTAACTTTTCATATATTAAGCATTTAATGTGGGTTATTAAGAAACATATAATTTATACAGATGCAACATTTCTGGTGTGCGTTCTCTCTATAATTTTAATAGAGATTTGTTTATTACACGTTGTTTCTATATAATGTGTAGTCAATATTTTGTGCGTTTAAATATTTATATTAATTGTGGTTCTTTCCGTCCAAATATAAAATGAAACTAAAAGCCGATTGGAGGTAGGAAATAGAAATAAAACCTTATAAAGTGGTTGATTTCTTGAATAAAATAAATGTATAATATGTATTGTTTAAATCAAGTAAATAATTAAAATAATAAGGGTTGCGCTCTATATTATGGCCATATCTTATATAATCGTACTTTGTTAAACTCCATATTCTAACTGGGAGATTAATTAGTAAGACAGAGTTCATGTGAAATGTACCTTATAGTAAAACCGTAGTAATTCGATCTCTGAGGGTTCGACTCCTCGCATAATCCAAACATCACACAGGTAAATTAATGAAGGCCGATTTCTGTACTTGAACTTGAAACACTACATACAATGTTGAGTCAGTCAGGCGAGGATACTCAACCAGTCGTTTCTGATGCTTTACGTGTATTTAAAACTAAACCATTCGTTTTGGAAGGTGTATCGTTCGTAGTTTATCTTATTTATAAAAGGGATTTCTTTAGGATTTACTGTATAAAATTAAACATTTTCCTTCTCTGATAATCTGACCTTTCTTGAGTTTTGGCCATGCTCCCAGTCCCATAGGTGACCTTGTGGGTTGAGCGTACGTAAATAATCTAAGTCAGAATACCATTTACATGTATCTGGCGCTACGAGCGTTTTGGCTCGTCTTGTCGGAAGCTTCAAACATATTTTATTTCTATAACTGTAATAAAATGAAATTTTGTAGTAGAAATTATCGATAACAAGGATGAAGTCTATCAAACCTACATTGCAGGAAGAATGTTGCCAAACATGTCGAGAATGTTTCTAGAGATTTCGACAAAATGTAAGTAGCTAACACGTCAAAAGCAAAGGGTACAGTCAGCCCAAAAGAGTAGAAACGTGGAAGATACACTGAGACGCGTAACATGTTTTCACAGATTTTGTTTACTTTGACCAGTTTTCAGAAATATGTTTATAGAACGTTTGAATAAGTAAGGCAACATTGTGATGACAGTGTCAACAAACTTACAGTGAAGCTGGGCTTGAAAAGGAAGTTAATCGGATTGAGGCTAATTTAAATTTATTGAAGTCAGTCAAACGCCGAGATAAATATGGTTGGCAAGGAGTGCGAGCATTTGCTTAAGCATCTAACTATACCCGCTCAGGAGTTACATACAAATTTGAACAAATGCAGAGTGATGTAATAAAAAATAAAAGATTGGGCAGATTGAAGTTAGAATATTATAAGTTTTAGAAGATTGAGGATGCAATAAAGAATGATTCGGGGATTTCGTATGAAGTACGCCAACGGAGAATACAAGCATTACGATTAACAAGATTCTAATGATATTAAAAAACGTGTGCGATATATTCATGAAGTCTATTGTAAACAGGTAAGATGAACTGATTATGTAGGTAGCTCTGTTCCATGTAGGCAAGTAGATGCATAAAGTCAAAGACAGACAATGGTGCTGTTACACGTATAAAATCGATGTTATGGAAGATACTCAGATGGATCTAGCGGGGAATCCACTTAGTGTACAACGGTCCCGGGTTCGACTCCCGGCAGGGGCATGGGTGTGGATTTTAACACTTAACAGCTAACGGCAAATCGTGACGGGCCGAAGTCCAAAGTTACTAAACTGGCCCATATAAAAAAATAACTTCTCAGTGTACCAGTATTTGGTAACATCTGCTTGTGGATCAAATTATAGACATCGTAGTGGCTTAGACGCTTTCTGTGCACGTGGTTACGGATACATTTCGCGCTGGGTTACAATGAACTCAATTTTGCGGTTCCCACTTGCAAATGTATGCCCCGACCTTCGAAGCTCATTAGCTCGTTTAGGACGTTAATAACAGTTCACATAGAAAGGAATGTATCACAAATTTCTGATAATTTGACTCGCAATCACAAACCACAAAAGTAAGGGGAATGCGTATATGGTGTGATGACTTTTCGAAAGATAGCCATGCGAAATGACTGAATGAACGCTATATATATAAATTCTTTGAGATTTAGAGATATGACAGGATCTGCTCAAGGCTCGTAGAAAGATAATTGTATGAAAATGAGATGTTTAAGATAATTTTGATTGTTTTTTTTATTTTTCACTTTAGAACATAATAAAGACAAAGGAGGAAATGAAATACAAATTAGCTGACTAGTAATTTTTAAAAATCGAAGTATACGATGTTGCGGATAAGTTTCGACACGATGCCGGAATCGGGTTTTCTACAAGATATTATTAGCAAGATGCCCTAGGGAATGCTAAGGCATATCTATCTCATCACAATATAAAACTGCAATTACTTCGATATATAAGAAGTTTTATGTTGTTATGTTTAAATTTGATGGACTTAGAAGAGCACGAAATGAACAAAATGGGGATCAGAGGCGAGACACTAACAATATTGAATAAAGGCAAAATGAGGGGCAAGAATCAGCTTTGAATTATACCTGACACTTTAAAATACAATATAAAAAATACGCAGAACTTCATTGAATGTCAGTTCATTCCTAAGGAAGGTGATAACACAAACCGGTGAACTCCTTACCTGTTTAATCTTGACGAAGATGAAACAAAAATTGCTAGAAAGTGAATGATTCCTAAATTCAATCATCTACAGAAAAACACCTGTCACGTTGAGAATCGGTAAATGATCAAGCAGCTGGAATATCGTCAATAACAACAATGCTAGGGCAAATTTCTGTACCTTGGGACATTTAGATACCTGAAGTTTAACTCGTATGTTCTCAGCTAATATTCACAGTGAGAGCTTCGACTCTCCTCTCCCAACCCGTCTGGTCAGCGTGATAGTAGTAGACCAACTCGTCCCTTCGAGGAGAGGCCTCATTCACTAGTGGATTGAATATGGCTGTGAGTTATATATAGGGTTATTTTGAAATTTTAGACAGTTGAATAGATTACTGCCTCCTCTACCTCACGGCTCAACATTTCCGCCACTAACAAGCAGTTCAACACTCAACTGATTTTCTTTCATTTAACACACTTCTCATTATTTTTTCACAGGCGATTAACTTACTAATTTCTCCAGTAAATTTGGGATAAGCTCTGCAGAACGGATCCGGAAATAGTAAAAAATAGCCAAATTTACCGGATAAACGGGTAAGTTAATTTCATTTTGAGCGTAAACAGGAAAAAATCAATGTGAAGTGCGTTAAATCAGAAGAAAGATCAGTTGAATATTGGACTACTTACGAGTAGCGGGAGTGTCGCCCTGTGAGGTAGAAGTGGCAGCAATCTATTTAACTGTGAAAACTGATTGCTTCAACTGTGTACAATTTCAGTGTTTGTCTATATAAAAAAGTAACTCAACCTGACTTCTAACCTAATCTAACCCAGTGTACCTCATCTTATAGACAGTTAAAAGGAGGAAAAGCTGATGATGTACTGAACTACTTTACAGCTCAGTAAAGCATTAAGTGATCAGTATGTCGCCCGTATAACAGGAAAACGAATATGTTGTGGCACTAAATTCACGAATAACATTAAAGAAAGTCGTAATCCTTCGATTGGCGTGCAGAAAAAGTAACTAATAGGCATAGGGACTGATACTGTTACAAAATAAATAGCAAAATGAGTCCTCAGCACGCCCTTTCTTTATTATACTTCTGGCGTTCTACTTGGAAGCATAAATAGAGCAGTCACAGGTGGTGTCTGTTAAAGGTGAAGTGCATAAAGCATAATCAAAAATATCGAGTCTGGCTTTTCCAATAAGTCTTTCTTCGCTATCGCTCACTCGACATACTGAGCGTGATTCTTGTAGCGAAACACTGATGGTAATACAGAAATAAACGTGTCACTATAATGCAACATAACCATGATTCCGACTCATGAGCCTGTGACATATTTCATTAGGAAAAATCACGCCCGACGTAAGCTAATGTAAAACCCTAAGTACACAAACCAAGTTGACTCAAAAACGTCAGAAATTGAAAATATTTTTTTTTTATCAACAGATTAGAACAAGTACTATATATTCCTCTACAATCTCAAGAATCGTCGAATTTCTAGTAGGTTAAACATTCAGTAAAAATAAAACTAATATCTTACCTCGCTTCCAACGATATTGAAACATTCTGTTGTGATGAATAAACAGGATTGATACGGGACATTCTGTAGACGATGATGTCGGCAAATGCTAATGGGACTATCCGCGAAAGTTTTCGTAAGAGATTCCCGTAAACTCAAAGTATTTCTTAAAGGTAATACATTATTCTTGACATGTTTATGTGCGATTCTTCTGCATATGTTACACATCCCCCTCCTCTTACTCCACCTTCCCCCTCTTGGTATCCTAGTATGGTAGTTTTCGTTCGCATCCGCGCTTGCATGATATATTTAGGAGGTATTTCCATCATGCCAGTATTTGTGTCTAGCTTTTGAAGTGTTAAGATCTAGCTGTGGAATCTTATCTCCTGCTCTCTATCAACTTGGTGTTTTGAGTGTCTGTTACGTTGTGAAGAAGGAAGCTTTCCCTGTCCCAGTGTTCAGAAATTGTGCGAGAAAGTCTTGGTGTTTGGTGTGACTAGAAACTCTGCTTGTCGATTCAACAAGATGTACAATGTTATTGATGCTTTGCTTACTGATCCGGAAATCTGTAGCTATGATGATCCTGCTAGGGTACTTGAATGCTGGAACCAATTTTGTTACTACAAGATGCTGGGATTTCAACCTCGTAAAAGTGATCCGGAAGTTTTGCTTCATTACCTGCTGTGTTATTACTGGAATGACAAGGAAGCAGTTCTACAAGCCTGTGTATATTCTCAAGACATTTTAGATCTTGCAGAATATGGATTTTTCACCTCTATGGAAAGCAAAGAGCTTGCTTGGGAGTATTATTATGAATTATTCAACGACCCTACTGGGCTAATACTGGAGGAAGCAGCACTTTTCTTTGGATTGGATACACAAGAATACAGTGATGTTACTGTGGAGTCATGGAGCCATGAAGATCTTGCTGAATGTAGTGTGGATGAAGATGGTGATTGCAGTATGAGTGATGCGTGTAATATCTCAGATGGTGAGGATATCAAACTTAGTATGTCAGAGGAGGATAGTGATGAAGTAGCTATGGAGACGGTGAGCAGCGACAATGATGATGAGATGCTTAGTATTACTGTGAAACAATGGATGGAAGAACATGATGCAGTTATGATGTATGGTGAAGGACCTGGACCTCAATTTGAAATTGTAAGTGAACTTCGTAAGACATATTCTAATTTTCCTCTACGAGGAAATTACAATTACAATTACAATTAATTCATTAGCAAGATCTATTACCGATCCTGAGGAGTTTGTAAAGAATCTATTTCAATTTGCAACGGATCATTTACTTCACGATGTAGATTTTGATTCAAAGGTTGGTTTTACGATACTAAGTTCAAATTGTAAGTTAGGAAAACCAATATTCATCCCATTTAAATTTCGAGCTCATATTAATGGTGAAGATATTTTGAGGAAAATTGAAAATGTTTTAAACTCGAATGAGACATTCTTGTTAGGAGAAAAGGTGGTAATCAAAGTCGACATCACCGACCCTCTTCGTGGACATGGACGATATAGTAAGGACAATTATTTACCATTTGTAGATTATCTCCAGAGCCATATAATTCCGGTGGATGAACTTCCTGATTGTCTTGCTCGTACGTTAGTATTAGCAAAACTACGAGCGAATAAAGAATAGAGAAAAGCAATTTATATGAGAAAGCATCCTAAGAAGTGGGCATCTGAAGCTAGAGAATTATGTTACTCGGCAGGTGTAGATTTACTTAGTAAGAATGGAGGCAGTATTGAAGATGTGGATGAGTTTAAAAAGTATTTTGGAGACTCATATCAAATAATGGTGTATGTGCGTACGTTGGAGACACGGGAGTATGTGAAGATGTTTGCTGGGCCGTCAGCAGAGAGGAAATTATTTTTGCGATATGAAGTTAACCACTACGATGTAATTGAAACCATTACAACATTTTTGGGAAGTGATGGTTATTGTGATTATTGCCTATGACAAACGCCGTTTTCATAAATGTGAATATTTATGTAGGTATTGTGAAGAGTATCACCCTAACACGGAAAATAGTGATGAAAGTAAAATTCAGTGTGATAAGTGCTATCGTACATTTCCGAATCAAACATGCTTTGATAACCACAAGTCAAAAGAAAAGGGTAAGCCTGTATGTGAGTACGTCCAACTTTGTCCTCAGTGTGGTGTCAAGATAGATATGCGTAACAGAAATCTAAACATGTTTGTGGTGAACATTTTTGTAAACTGCGTTTCATGTATGTGGATGAATTTAATTCGTGTTTTGTAAAGTCAACAAAACCTAAACGGGTAGAGGATTTTTTGTATATAGTATTTGATATTGAAACAATGCTGCTTGAACGTGAACATCAGCCCAATTTAATTTGTGCAAGTCATCGTTGCCATAAATGTAGATATCGATGACGAAAATCATAAATGTACTGTGTGTGGTGATTCAGAAGGTATTAGGGATTTTGTAGGTAACATGGAGGAATTCATTAATCACGTGCTGCAACAAGGTCCTAAGTTTTAAAAGCTGGTAGCGCTTTCACACAACGGATCTCGGTTTGACATGTTATTTGCTGCTCGAAGTCTCTTGGAACATCAGAAATTAATTCCTCATATTATTGCACATGGTCATAAAATTATCCAACTGTAAACAATATCATTTTTAGAGACACGTACTTGTTCATGGGTGTTCGATTAGCTGACCTGGCTAAAACTTTGCGTTTGGATGAAACTCTCAGGAAAGGTGATTTTCCATTTTTATTGAATACTCTTCAAAACCAAAATTACAAAGGACTGTATCCCAAACTTGACTTTTATGACATTAACAGTAAATCATCTGAAGAGGCAGAAGGAATTGCTGCATGGCCTAAAGAATGTGTGGAGTCGAAAAAGATCTTTGATTACCAGCATGAATTGTTAGAATATTGCCGGAACGACGTTTGTATCCTAACTTTGGCCCTTTTTTCCAAATCTCCTCGAAGAAAAAACAAACGGTATTCAATGTTTTCTTCATACAAGTACAATAGCTATGTGTGCTATGGAATGCTTTCGTTCTCTTTATTTACAAGAGAACTGTATTCCAATTATTCCGCCATTAGGGTTCTATCATCGTGATCATCAAAGTAAGAAGGCACGTGAATGGCTGAATATATGGAACACGAACGTAAAATTACACTTAGGACAGCTGAAAATGGTGGTGAGGTACAATTCAAACATTTTAAATTGGATGGATATGATAAAAAGAGTCGTACTGGGTATGAATTCTATGGATGCTACTGGCACGAACATACTTGTATATCTCAAGCTCGTAATCTTCCTATTGATGCTGAAGGGCGTACCTTGCAGGATCGGTACGATGCGACGTTGGCTAGAAATGAATTTCTTGAAAATAGTTGTGGCGTAAAGCTTGTGGAACAATGGGAATGTGAATGGTATAAGGCTGATAAAAC
The DNA here is from genome assembly GCA_022664845.1 of Lepisma saccharinum. Classification (NCBI taxonomy): domain Eukaryota; kingdom Metazoa; phylum Arthropoda; class Insecta; order Zygentoma; family Lepismatidae; genus Lepisma; species Lepisma saccharinum. Next base: position 10,381 of record JAGDQP010009047.1, read on the forward strand.
GTCTCCTGAAATTCAAACATTCATTCGAGAACATTGCCATTATGTTGAAGAACCATTGCGCCCGAAGGATGCATTTAAGGGAGGGCGCACAGAATGTTTTCGTGCATTGTACAAGTGTGATAAAAACGAATATCTGGAATATGCTGACGTCACTTCATTATATTCGTGGGTTATGTCTAAGAAACCACTCCCAACGGGAGAAGTGAAAATATATAAAGATTTGTCTAACCAAGTCCACATGCCCGATCCAAGTAAAGTACATGGTTTCGTAATCTGTAAGGTTTTGCCGCCTAGTGATCTTGCTATTTCTGTTCTTGGATATAATGCTCACAACAAACTCGTTTTTGGTCTGTGCCGAACTTGCATGGATGAGCTGAATACTGGAGATTGTAATCATACTCAGGAGGAGCGTGCTATTAAAGGTGTCTTCTGTACTCCTGAGCTTCATGCTGAGTTAAAGAAAGGGTATGTTATACTTTACACGTATGAAATTTGGGAAATGGAGATGAAGGAGGGATTATTTAAACCCTATGTTGACAACTTTCTGAAAATGAAACGAGAATCCAGTGGGTTTCCTTCTTATTGTACTACAGAAGAGCAGAAACAGGCATATATTGCAGATTATGACTGTCATGAACGAATAAGTCTTGAGTATGATAAAATCGAACGTAATGAAGGGCTGAGATATATTTCGAAAATCTTGGTAAATGGGGTCAGCGTAGCAATTTACCACAGACAAAGGTTGTAACTAGTGCTCCAGAATTTCTTGAGATTGTAAGAGCGCCACATTTGGAAATACAGGGTGTAGTTCTTATAGGACAAAACCTATTAGTGACATTCAAAGATTTGGAAAATGAGAACACACCGTATCCATTTACAAATTTGGCAGTAGCATCATTAATATCTTCATGGGCTAGACTCCGATTGTGTGAAATGTTGGATACTGTTGGGATTGATAGGGTAATTTATTGTGACACGGACAGTATTATTTATATACAACGACGTGATGAACCAGTCTTGTTACCTATAGGGAACTACTTAGGCAAATTAACTAGAGAAATTAAAGAGGGGTGGGAAATGTACATTTTGATATCTGCTGGCGCGAGAAATTATTCTTATCGGATACGAAATTTAACTACAGGTATAGTAAAAGAAGTTTCGAAAGTTCGGGGGGCGGGTAACATTAAATGCACGAGTTCGAAAGGAAAAAAATTTACAGGATTTTTATAATTTGATAACTCAGAAGTATGAACGTAAAGTAATCTTCAATCCTAACAATATATTACGTAAATCAGGATATAAGAATGTCTCTAAAGGACAGAGTAAACGCCACCAAGAGGTACACACCAAAAGACGTAGACTGAATCCTTCCAATAGCGAGGATAATCATACCTTACCTTATGGTTACCTTATATCAACATGGCTTTTTACAGAAGAGATCTACTGTAACTAACCTGGCTATAATTACAGACTTCATAGCTTGCACCTTAGACAATTACGGACAAGTAGATGCTGTATACTCCGATTTAAAAAAAAAATCAATTGATACTGTAGATCATAATATATTAATTCAAAAACTTTCCACGTTCAGTTCTAGTCCTTCTATGACCAAATTCTTCAAATCGTATTTAAGTAACCGTAGATAATCCGATGTATATAAAGGATATAAGGCCAATTGCATTTATTTCGGTTCCGCCGTTCCTCAGAGATATAATCTTCGTCCTCTTCCGTTTTTATTATTTATTAATGACTTACAATACCATATTCAAACTTATCGTAAGCTGTTGTTTGCAGACTACTTAAAAACATTTCTTAAGGTAAAGTCCTTAGATGACTATCGACTCCTTCAACAGTATTTGTCCAGTATACTGAAATAGTGTTCTAGGAATAGACTTGAAATAAATATTGGTAAGTGCAAAGCCATGATCTATAGCAGACGGGAGAAAAACTTACGAATTAACGTACTAGATCACTTGAATAAGAATAAAAATGTGCTACAATTAAAGAATTAGGTGTTGCATGCGATAATAAACTAACCTTTTCGCCCTATGTGGTAAATATAACCAATGACGCATATAGAATCCTAGCATTTATTCTTAGAGCAACCACATAATTTGCAAATTATAGCACTTTTAAGACTGTTTACTAATCCTATGTTAGGTCCAAACTTGAATATGCGTCACTTATATGGAATACCTCTATGATAGCAAGTTGTCAGAAGATCGAACAAGTACAAAGCAAAGTTTTACGTTTTTTTCACCAACGGGTTTCTACCCGAAATACGGATCTTAACAACATTTTAATTGATAACTTTACAGTTCAGAAACTTGAACAAAGACAAACCTTTAACGACTTACATTTCTTGTACAGGCTTTTGCACAATAACATAGACTGTACCGAATTAATTGCAAAAATGATTATTAAGGTTACGTCCCTGATCTAATCTATTGCAGAAAAGCTCGTACAAATGTATTAAATGTGTCACCAACATGAAGAACTAGTGTAATGTATAATGTAATAGGTAAAATTGGACATTTTTGGAAACATGGAAGGACTTTACAAAAAAATAATACAAAATATATTGAAAATAGCTGTTTGGACAAGAACAAATAAGAGAAAGAGTATAGATGTTTCATTATTTGTGGTATTAAATATAGCAAATATTGTAGACGCTATAAATAGGCATTACGGCCTTTCGCGTCGATAAATGAATGAATAAATAAATATAAAGTTCGGTACTGTTATATGGCGATACGACACCTGCAGTGCACAATCCAGATGGCGACACATGTTTAAATTTGACTTAACTCTGTCAGATTAATACCCTCTGAACAACTTTACAGGCAGTATTCATATGTCATTCTATCAAATAATACCTAATTTACACTTGTACCCGTGTCGGTCTCTGGTGACTGCGAGTCGTACATTGTGAGGGTATCCTAAACAAATGACTACCTATCTTCAAACTTAGCTGGATTGAGTTGAAACCAGCGCCAGATAGTGATTAGTGGCCTATAAACTGCTAATTATTTTTCTTCCAGTTCTCCTTGAACTACAGGTCAGTTGTAAGTAATCTTTGACACACAAATTCAGTAGTTATATCGATTTTAAATATATCTTCTAGATCTTAGTTCCAACGTGATATAGTGTTACTTGTTAGTTTGCGAAATAAATAATAAAATACCTTGATCGGATACTCACATATAATAAATCGGAGTGAACGTTAGCAGCACTAACAGAAACCACTGTTCACTCGAAGTAATGACAAACGTATGACACAACAAATGAAATCAGTTGCCACTGACTAATATCTTTTTCAGCCATCAGAAAATAAAATTGATCCAAACAAGTAAACGTTCGTTTCATATTCATATAAAGATCATGGATAAATTGACTAAGTGGCAGTAATATTAAGCAATGTTGTATCCTTTATTTTCACTGTAATTCGGTTTGAATTGAATATGTAATAATGGACATAAGTCAAAACTACAGAAGTTCGCTAGAAAGTGATCAAGAGCACTACAATTCTTAAATACAGATACAGAGATTAGCGTAAAATAACTATCTTTCTTGACTAATATATCCCTGATATTTGCCTATCTAATAGCCGTCTTAATTTATGAACTATACACTGCATTGTAACTCCATTTGTTTGAAATTGTAATATTTTGTATTGTAGCAGTGCGGTTCCAGTGGATCAATGGCCGAGAGGAATCTCGATAAACTCATTCAAGAGTTAAGATCCGATGAACTTGATCAGTCGATAGAAATTGTAAAACAATTACAAAACGTTTTAGTTAATGCTAATGGAAGAGAAACTGTTGGACAATTACCAGAGATTATCCCAGATGTAAAACAAGAGAAAGGATCCGGTACTGCATTAAGTAATCCTGGAAAGTCTCTATCGCAGGTGAGATGCTTGCTTGAAATAAGTAGTTTCGTAGACTGGATTTGTATAGCATTGCTCCAGCATATTTCCGTATAATTGTGTACTACTTTACATGAAACAAAAATTTATATTTCTGCCCAATATAGGACAGTCATACGTTTGGAGGTGATTGAAGGTGGAATATGTTTAATTTTTTACTCATTGTAGATTTTCCTATTGGTATAATATTTTAAATTTAAGTACATATTTGTTTGTTGTGTCATACGTTTCTTCTGATTATTGCATTCCGTCATCTTTATTTGATGTAACAAACATTCGCTAATCACGGTTTGGAATGAAGCTGATCTGTCGTTAGTGCGAGAGGATGGAAACTTCTTTTCCCGCAAACTGCAGTCCTTTTCCAAACAATGATACCGATTTGTGAATGCGGACACGAACTATATTTACTAAACTATGGTTATTTTTAATTCGTTGGTTTATTATTCGCAAATGATACGTATCTGTAGGACAGTTGAATTGGACTAACACAATACATTATATTTTATTTTTAGATAACCGAAATAAAGTTTGATTCGACAACCAAAATACGTATTTATGGTATTTGGAGACTTTAAGGTTATAGTTTATTTAATCTCCGCCGTTGTAAAAATGATAGTTGTGTTCTCCTAAATATGAGGTTTGTAGATTTTCAATGACAATGAAGGATATAGAAAATCTACTTGAAAGTGTTTTAGAAAATTATTATAAAATCCTAATTTAATTGACACACATATTATAAGCATACGTTTCATGTGATGCATGATTTCGTTTAAATGGAATTTAATAATAATTTAGTTCGTAGGAAATAAAATATACTACAATATGTTTAGTTAAGAATGCCCGTTCTATTTCACTTTCGCAATATAATTTCCGTAGTGGATAATTCCCACGGGAGAAACAGTTTCGGTATCTGTCTTTGTTATTAATTAAACCTAAACCCGTTTAACTTATTGCATATTCAGCCAGCAATTTCGAGTAAAGAAATTCCATAATGTTCAAGGTGAGACTTCAACAATTTAAACAAAAATGAAGAGCATAAACGATTAATCAAAACATGTAATGATAAGAAATAAGGATGAGTAGAAAGTATAAGTTAACTCCATGACAGAAACACGTTTATTTAAGATTGAACTTCCCTTACAGCAAAACGTATAACAGCTTAATACTAAGGTTTAAAGCGCTTTCAACTTTGTCTCGGTTGATCGTGGTTTTAGAAAAACTTAAACTTTGCTATATCTCACATTTTAGACATTTCTGCATTACAACTCGATTTATTTATAGCCGTAATATATTATAGAACCTTTCTGTTCAAGTTCGTCTAGTACAGAGAATAATGCAGTTATTTTTTACAGGAATTAAGATACGACGAAACTGACTTTTCGATTGCAATTGTTAAACTGCTACAAAAGTCTTTCGGTGCCACTGATGAAACTGAAAAGCAAGGAGAGTCCTCACAGAGCGATCAAGAGATTGAAGAAGAAAAACTATGTCAGACCGCATTATCTGGTTCTGTAACATGTTTGGAGCAGAACTATCCTTCTCAGGTGAGTAGTTGTACAAATATGTATTTATTAATTTCACATAAAACAGACTTTACACCTAGTGAAGCTTTTCTATTTTTCAGTTTCCAACCGATATCAATACAAATAAAAGGTAAAAATAAAATATTAGTTAGATTCCATTTTATTTTCGTAGTACACTATTTACTAGTCACGTGGAGCGAAAATAAATTCATTAGAATGGTTAATGGATAATTTAAATAAAGGATCCATTCACAAAAAAATACAGTTTTTGGTGTTGAATTTTATTAATAAGATTTATGGCGAATTAAATTGAATTATCATGAGGTCGATGATGTGCATTTACTTTGGACCACTTCGTTTCGTGATTTGTCTTCCGGTTTTATAATTTTTATTTATATTTGTTTTAACTACACGAATCTAATAAAGCTCGGTTAATGCCACTGAAACGCGATCAGATTTGAATGTCTCTTTCGTTAACACTACAGAATCCGATGTTTAGCAATTGGAAAACTAATTAATATCATAATCAGCATTCATCTCTTCAGGCATAAACTATTTGTTTTTATTTTATGTACCCATTTGCTTCTTGCCCATAAGCATTATATTCGAAACGATATAATTAATTTTGAACAGAATATCAAGCTTCTCAGAAGGAGTATACCTGAAAGTGCATTCTTTACTTTTTAAAATAATGAAACTTAGGATTATAATAAAATAAAGATAAATATTATTTTAGCACTGAAAACTAATATTCCTAATGTCGTTATCACTTAATTCATCTGTGATATAAGGTCAAGAAAAGAGATTTACACTGACATAACAGCGGCCAGTTTTCAGTCCATGTGTGAGTGACTCGAACCCGACGATAAGTTCATTTTATGTAAGGGGGGAAGTTATGGGAATAACCGTTGATAACACGTGGACACAGGAATAGGTAACGAGTCCTAAATTATTGGAACCGGCATTTTAGGTTTGGAGTATTTTGAATATTAGGGCAATGGAGGTGGTCTACGTAAAAACGTGCATACGGATTGTTCAAGCTTACTATAAGCCGTTTTACGTACATCCTCAATTGCCCTTTGTAGATTAGGAAATGAAATAAGTTGTATACATATCAGTAGTATTTGTATGCATGGTTTAATATACTGCAAAAATGAAATGGTAAGGAAATACAAAGAAATAATATCGCTAAAGAGCTAATTGCTAAGTTCCATGATGCTGTTTATCTCTAAATCAGATACGCTATGAGAGCACCTTCCTGTGAGATTGAAGTCGATAAATGTTGTTCTTTCCGGGAGTCTAATTGATTATTATTGGATAAGACCGTGCCTATGCAGCTGGATCGTATGCAGACAGTACTGTAGATGTACATGTAGTGAAATTAGGTCATGACAAAAATAATCCCTATTTAAATACTTTTAAAACTCGAAATACCGAGAAAATCTTGCTTATGTGTGTATGTTCTTATGATGTAATAAAAATATGCACTGCCGATTCTAACTACGTAACAAATCCTCCAAACCATAAATGACATAAACAGTAGTGTTTATTAGACAAGAAAAACAGAGCTGCCTAATTGACAGTTTATTTCTTCATCTGTGATCGCTACGACCTGCAATCTATTATCAGAGTAGTGCATTAAGATCCGGGTTCCATTCTCTTCAAAACTAACATTTGCAACAACTGTGGACAATCCCTTATTTCAAAAGTACAAAGTTATGGATTTATTCCATTAGATATAGAACAATACCTATATTCCATTAGATGACATATATTGCGTTGGTTTTCAGTATCTTTTAGATGTTCAATGAGTACGTTATTCTGTACAGTTATTCTTGTTTAATTCAATGGATATAATTTTAAGTAGCAATGACTTCGTCACTCAACTCTTTAGTTATTGTGTACTTATAATTATGTCAAATTTATCCTTGAATAGATTTAATAATTTAATATTCTAATAATCCATTATAAATTGAATACCACGTGATGGACTTTGATTTGACGGCAGTTTCTACAGCTATGATTTACTTTGATATTTCCTAAATATCCTTTTCAGGATTTTAGCGGGAAATATACTGACAGTCAACTCAGATCTAAAGAGGACAGCGAAAGACCGTGTGAGTGTAAATTCTGTGGATCTAAATTTATGAAATCAGATAATTTGAAGAGACACATGAGAATCCACACAGGCGAAAGACCGTTTGAGTGTAAATCCTGTGGATCTAAATTTAACCAAGCAGGTGATTTGAAAATGCACATGAGAATTCACACAGGCGAGAGACCGGTTGAGTGTAAATCCTGTGGATCTAAATTTATCCAAGCGGGTTATTTGAAGAAACACATGAGAATCCACACAGGCGAAAGACCGTTTGAGTGTAAATCCTGTGGATCTAAATATACGGAATCCGGTGCTTTGAAAATACACATGAGAATCCACACAAGCGAAAGGCCTTTTGAGTGTAAATCTTGTGGATCTAAATTTATCCAAGCAGGTGATTTGAAGAAACACATGAGAATCCACACAGGCGAAAGACCGTTTGAGTGTAAATTCTGTGTATCTAAATTTACCGAATCCGGTCCTTTGAAAAAACACATGAGAATCCACACAGGCGAAAGACCGTTTGAGTGTAAATCCTGTGGATCTAAATTTACCCAATCTGGTGCATTGAAAACACACATGAGAATTCACACAGGAGAAAGACAGCATGAGTGTAAAAGTTGTTGATATTAATTTACCATATGAGGTGAATTGAAGAAAGATGAGAATCCACAAAGGCGAAAGACCGTTTGAGTGCAAAAGCTCTGGATCTGAATTTACACTATCAAGTGATTTGAAAACTCAAAAGGGAAAGTCCATTTGAATATCAAAACTGTGGAGCCCAATTTATGTGATCCAGCACTTGAAGAAGAACATGAAAATACAAAAAGGCCATTTTGAGTGTAACGTCAGTAGAACTAAATTTGAAATGTATGTAGCTTAAAATTATCCTAATAATTTACACAGAACAATATTTACTTACGTGCGTCCTTAGAGAAAAGCAATGTACTAAAATCTATGTTCCTCTTAACCTGCTGTTAACACTAATGAACGAGGTTGTGAAACATAACCCTGTGTCTTTTCTCATAATTTCAATAATTGTAGAGGAAACATAATTATGCCCACATAGCTGTATGACATCAGAACTCATGCCATGTGTTCTTGTAATTTAATAATGTTGCCCAGCGTCTCCAAGATTATGAGTTTAATATTCGGCTGAGCGTTCGTGGTTAGATGTTAGATTTTGAGCAGGCAATGTAATCGAAAGGGGTCGAGGTTATTTGTTATTAACTTCGATCCAAAAGTTGAGACTTACAAGTTTTTCAGACAACGTTTTAAAATATAAACTGCTTTTTATTCTGGTTTTAGGTTACTTATAATTCAAAAGATTTTGCTTCATCAAAAGGATGCAGAATTAGCTCTAGCTTAACAGGTCAGTAAATGACAACTAAATCAATCATTCGTTTCAATGCCTGAACTGTGTCTGTCGATTGAATCTTAGGCACATTTGATCCGCTTAGAAATCAGTCAAGGATAGACTATATTCCCCAAGTCGTTTCAGTCAATCATTAAATCAATGAAATTACTCCTGAGAATCGTCATAAGCGACACGCTTCTGAGATTCAAGATTTATGGTCTTAAATTTAGAGAACAAGAAGTGAAAATCCACTCAAGGATGCTAAAAAATCTAGATGTGTTAAAGTCACTCAGTATACTTGCTAAAACTAAGCAAGCGGTGAATCATTAATTTAATACTTTATAACTAATTGGTACATTAATGCTTCCACCCTCCCTGCCAAAAAACATGTCAATAATGGAACAATAAAAGTTAGAATATAAATATTTCTGAAAGGGTTAGTTTTTAATCAGTTGTTAAGTTTCAATAGTGCCTTTAGTGAGTATCCCTACGGATGTGTAAAGTGTATTTTAAAATCACAAATAACATACATTTTTTAACAACCTAATACTTTTTACATTGTACATATGTAGTTGTTACTACACTAAAAGAAGTTTCAAATTTTTAATGTTTTAACCCTTACATGTCCAAAGCATGATCCTTACTAGTAGATTGTTTTTGAATTTCAATTAAATTTTTAAGGGCTTGAGGTAACTTTGACTGGCTGGATAGATGATGATGAGATTAACTGGTAGATTTAAGAACGTGGAAGGAAACGGGAGAATCCTGAGAAAACCTACGCCCACGGTGTTTGTCCACCATAAAGCCTACATGGCATGAGCAGTTATCGATCCGACGACCCCTAGCGCCAGAAGTGAGCTCTCCACCAATTCATCCACCGCTGCCCAATAGTACATTGTGCATCAGTATAAACACACTGGACATTGCTTCCTCATGGTCCGGGCTCGAAGGTCCGCGCCATACTGTGAAAATATATACAGATACAGAGAGTAAAATATATTTTATGTTATATTTCAAAAGTGTTGTATAAATGCATAATGAATAATCTTGTAAACAAGCAACTACATATAGGTTTCTTCTAATTCAGGGATTCCGACTGGTGCCCCGCGGGCCGCACGCAAACCCCCAAACCTTTTCTTGCTGCCCGCGAGGTCTGTTGGAAAATTAAATTAAAATATTGATCGTACGATGTATATCTCCCAATAAGGACATTTTATTTTCGCCCTAATCTTTCGCTCTTCCAGGACAAAAATAAATTACGAATATACGATATAATGAATCACAGCCATATTGAACCCACTAGTGGATGAGGCCTCTCCCCGAAGGGAGGAGTTAGTCTCTGGTCCCACGCTGACGAGACGGGTTGGGAGAGGAAAGCCGAAACTCTCACTGCAGCTCCTCAATTATGCTCACGATGCTGGGTCAACACCAAAATGTTCAGCCCTCATCGGGAATCGAACCCGGGACCGCTCGTACTGAAGTCGAGCGAGCTACTGACTAGACTACGCAGGAGTTCATACGATATATACAACGATAAATTATAAATATATTTTGGTCAAAAAATTAACCTTCACCGAAGAAAGAAATCAATACAGATTGTAAGGTATTACCAGTCAATAAATAAACAACGGATAATAGGAACTATATATTTGGAACACTGTTTAATCACAGAAGTTCTGCGGGTTGCCCTAGGTAAAATTCATACTTGGTCATCAATAAAACATGATCTAAAGTCAAACTCCCTATACACCAAGGCGGACCGATGTGTCACGTGCTGTGTTAGAATATCTGTCGGAAAACGAGACACGACGGACGCTGCGTGAATTAAAGACGGAGACTGGGATTGAGAAGCATACAATTCATAACATTTTGACGTATGATCTGAATCTACTTAAAGTTCCGTCGAAATAGGTTCCACATGCCCTCACGGAGATTCAAACTTAGACACGATATGCAGTTTGTTCCGATCACATACAGCACTATGAGATTGACGGCAAACATTTTTTTACAGGATCACCGTTATTGATGGATCCTGGGCCAGACCGTATGAATCTGAGTTCAAATCAAAGTCCTCAAAGTGGAGACATCCAAGGTAACCACATTGACAGAAGTTTCGGGAGAATCCCTCGCCCACACGATTGATGTGATTGTAGCATATTTCACAAGGTGAATACTGGTTTGTCTCTTCGTTCCTCATGGAATCACAGTCGCATCAGCGTATTACAAAGACTTCCTGCAGCGACACCTACTACATGCCATTAGAGAGAACCGTCCAGTCTACAGCATAATTCAATCATACTGCACGATAATGCAAAGCCACATAACGTAGCTTGAGTACTGGACCAACTGCGCCGATGGAGATGAGAAGAGTCAGATCATCCAGCGTATTCACCGGATTTGTCACCGTTTGATTTTGACCCCATCTCCAAGGTGAAGATATAATTGCGTGGTAGACGATTTGCGAACCGCCTGGACATTGATTATGCTGTGCGCCAACATATCACCCGTTTCAAGCATGGTGCAGAGGATGATGCTGCCGTTGACATTCGACGTCTTCTACATCACTGGTAGTGTACTATGGACAATGCGGGAAATTATTATGAAGGTTTGTCATAACCAGACAAGTATTTGTAACATTGATGACAGCGTGCTGTGGACAGTGCGGGAGATTATTTTGAGGGTTTCTCATAATGAGACGAGTTTTTTTTAACATGTGTAAGTTACAGGATTCCTTGGATTTTCTTTCACGATTCCTACCAACAAAATATCCATTATGGTTACTTTTCATTTGTGTATAACACATTTTTATACATTCTTCGATTGTCGAAATATTAATACGTTACCGTATTAACCACCGTGCCCGTTATTTATGGGGTTGGGAGGGGCAGTTGCCCCTCCTCCAGGAATTTTATTTGAAACTTTTCATATCAAAATTTACACGATAAGAAAAAAAGTTATGTGCGTCATGAACTACGATTAAGCATATTCGATTGTCTTATATGCCAATAAGTAGTTAAAAATAGTTTAATTCCTAATAATTACTCGCATAGAAAAATATTCCCACCTTATTTTCCGGGTTTTAATTCAAGTCAATAAATAAATGTGGTGTATGTGAATCAACCTCAGTTTATTTCTGTTTCATTTTAAATTGGTGCTCGAAGAATACATATTTGTAGCAGCTAGTTTGCAGAAAAGAAGACAACCATAATCTGTTTTGCTAATTGACTTTATTCATTCTATTAAAGTATTTTCATGTCATCCTCCATCTGCATAGTTTTTAGTTTGTACACCTGCATTTGTGTTACGTTACCTTCAAACGAGTGGAGGTACACATTAAACAGTGAAATTTTAGCTCTTTCTTCGACAACAAAGTATTTTGATAGAAAAAAAAATATTGAATTTCCATGGACAAGTGTTTTGTAACGAAATAATAACACTTTGGATACAAAATGATTCAAATTTGATGATTTTAGATTCAAATATGATGCTTAACTGATGTCATTTATTCTTCAAAATTGAAAGAAAGATTTATCATCATTACAGATTGATTCACAATGCATCATGGATACTAGTTATGCTTGTTATCAGCTACTGTTTTATCTCGAAGTGTGAAGTTATTCGTTTTTAAATGACAACAGAAGACCTGATAAATGAAGCGGTTAGAGGATAAAGGTGTCATGTTCCATTTTTCGAAAGAATGAGTTCTGGTGGTGGATGAGTGTTAATATTGCTCCACAACACCCCATTTAAGTTATTCCTCGTCTGAATAAAGAGATTCAGAAACGATGAAGGAGATATGTTACACAGACAAACGAGTTTGTTTGTGGAAGAAGATGGAAGGAAAAATGTAACATGACACCTTTATCCTCTAACCGCTTTAAATGTTCTCAATGACAACAATATACCCCAAGACGTAAGGAGGAAGATATTACAATAAACATCTTTGAACGTTCTTCTTAAGTACCTGATGGTCCTTTCGAAGGCGTTGTCATGCAGTTGCCCAGCTATCGTAGGTTCCAGAACATTGGATCATTGGCCTGGGCCTAATGAACATCGAGTTTAACTTATCTCTTCTTTAATAAGAACATTAATCATTCCTCTTACTACTGGTGAATAAATGCCCCCTTTTGTTTCTGTTTTGCATTTTCAACATTTTATTGTATAGTTTATTTTCATTTTTAAAGGATGAAAATTTCATTTCAAAACAATAAAAATTTGCCATAGACTACGGTTGGAAATTCATCCGAAGAGACCCTTCCATCGAAAAGAACAACCAAGAACTACCATATGTTCGAGCAGAAATGTTTAATCTTAGCTCTTTGTCAATAGGAATCTCAATACCTATTCACTTAGAATATTTCCCATATGTGCGAAAATAAGCCATCAAAAGTGAGGCAACTAACACTTGATGAGCATTGTACGTATATTTAAGAAAACGTCTTCTCTTTTTGCGCATGTAAGCAAATCACACTGGAACTGAACTCTGAGACATTTCAAAACGTAAAATAAATTATTCGGTGCTTTTCAGGATTCTTGGCGATAGCCTTAAGCACTGACATCTATCAGAAACATTAGCGGATATATCAAGGAACATTTACCAAAATTTTCTGGTGGGAGCTGCTGGTCTAATTCCTGGAAATTATTATAATACCAATGCTGGAATCTTCACATAACACAAACCCCTCTGCTGTTTCCGCACTCTTCAGTCACTTTCAATCTAGTTGTAAATATTTGTACTGTAATATATTATTTCATTAGGTCTGGACTCCGCATCATTTTCGGCTCTCTTTTCGATTCCTAATTCCTTATCGGTGTAGTTAAATTCTCTTTCAATTTTTTAAAATAATTTTATAATTTCTGGCTACTGTATCATGAGGTCCCTCAACAGAAAGTATTTGTTTTACCCTAGCTCAAGAAGTGTTATTTGATCTTTTTTTCTAAATCCGTTTTCAATAGTTTATTTACCAACAATATTGCGTTTTATTTATAGTTTCGTACATTCTTCCTTGAGATTTTATTTATTTATATGCAATCACTTCTCGTTACAGTATCTTCCCCCTTTTTTATTTCTAGTTTTTCTTCATTAAAAGTTTTGTTTTGTCCTAGATTTTACTGTCCGTTCTCATGCCTGCTATTTCTTTAGCTGTCTCTTCTATTATCCCGGTAAGTACGTTCTATTTGCAATTGGTATCTTCTTAATCTTCAATCCCCTCCCAGGTGCTGATTTATTTTGGATAGTTCTATCTCGGATTTCTGTCTGCTATTTCTTTGTTTTCTTTTTAAATCTAAAATGATGGCTTTTCCCTGATAATCTTCTTCTCTAATCTTGTGTTTATTGAGAACTCTCATCTCACTACCTACGATCACTCGAGATTTCGAAACTGTTCTGAACATACACATCTTGAACAATTTCCCTGTAATTTGATAGAATATAATATATTTTGTTTTAAGCTCCATCGGGCCTTCCCTTGTTCAATTCACTTGAGTTTTCTTCTTAAAACTTGTACTCGAAATGAATCGTTTATTGGTTTCTAAAAACGTCATTAGTCTCTTTTAATTCTCTTCGGTCTTTGTTGTTTCTTTTTCCAAATCCAAGCTATTCGACTTTCGTGTAACTGGTTCGCCTGGCTTCTTATTTCTGCGTTGAAGTATCCCATTGCTATCTTATAATGCGATTTACAATTATCCAAAATATTCTGTGTATATTTCTTCGATTTCTATTGCAAAGATTCCATTCTCCAAGCACCTCAAAAACGCAAACTCTCACCAGCACCTCTTGTACAGTTCCTCACACACGTAAGTGGAGGTTGGAATTATAAAAAAATAGTAGCATTTACCTCCAGGAGAATTGTTTCACTGTACGCCTCATAGTTAGACAACCAACATGACAGTACAAATATGCTCCAGATGGCATGCCAAGATATTCCTCCACTTGGAGCAAGAAAGACTGAGTCCACTGCACCATGTAGAGAACCACGAGAGAGACAGAAATCGCATTCTTTTTTTGTTCTCACACACACATTCAGACAGAGAGAGATGGAAGAGGACGGGAAATAGCGAATTAAGAGGAGAAAAGCAGGAAAGAGGAAAATAGCGAAAGACATGGAAATAAATGAAATTTTAACGCTTAAGGATAACACAGTGTGGGTTTTTCTCCCCTTCCCCCTCTCTCAGTCTTGTGTGTTTCTTCCTTTATGGGATAAGTCTCTTTCAGAAGCAATCTCGAACGTAATTTACAGCGCTGAACTCCTTCGAGAAAATATTTTGAAATCCAGACTGGGAATCGAACCCAGAACCTTATGAATTTGAGTCTCACACGCTGACCTCTTAGCTACGCAGGCCATAACAAAGCAGCTGTTAAATCTGCCATTAAACTGGATACGGTCAGTGAGTTACGCCGGCGAGATTACTACGTTCAAATACTTTTGCTTCCACATCTTGAACGAATGTATTATTTCAGTATTGACTAAAATTGCCCTGATTTCACACTTAGCTACTTGCATATGCCAAGCAGCTGGTTTTATCCACTTGATCATTTGGCGTATTGGTAGAGTGTCGAAAGCTAATGCGAAGGATTCGGGATCGAATCGTAGTTTGGTTTTATTTATACTTTTTCTTTCCGAAAAATAACTTTTCTTTTTTATTAGGAAATATAATAAAATTAGTGACCAAGCGCACGTGGAGGTTAGGTAACTCAGGTATGGTGTTTTCTTTTTGCACACTCGATTAAATCGTGTTTTCCCCCACAAGTAGCCAAGTGTGACGTCATGACAATTTCTGTCAATACTGAAATAAAACATTCGTTCATTTGATCAGGAAAAAATGTTGAGAAGAGGAAAGGGTATAAATACAGGATGCGGATCAGTATTTCTTTTCACTAATCTTTTCATGACTAAAATTTTGATGGTTCGAAGTTTCGGCCTTCCATACGTTGTGATGCGTTGACTTAATGAGTTGCGTATGTGATTGTCCACGGTGCAACTGTCGCTTCCCTGTGCATAGGTAATTAAAGAAAATTTATAGGAAATTTTGAAAAGAAGAAAGGAGGATAGGATTGAGAGAGGAAAAAGGAGGAGAGGAAAGAGAGATGGCTGTCTTCCATTGATGATGAAACTTGAATGACGTGAGATAATAAGCCCAAGGCAGTTGATGAAATCTGTATAAATATAATCCTCTTTTGTAAGAACAATGGGAATTAAATCTGCTTTACGTCAGGATTAACATTTGCAAGCAATACAAATTTGTTGCAGGTTGTCGATGACAATAGAAATATTGTCAGAAAAGTTGGCTGGAACGAAATCGGATGAGAGGTAACCAATCTTGGGAGGTAAGTCACTTCTAGAAAAATCTTGAAATGAAGAAAACAGTTCCCTCAGGGTATCGCCAGCAATGGCATCGGTTTAGGTAGGGAAGTGGATGTCTGTAGTGCTGGAAGTCTTGACACAAGGTTCAATTTTGCGTCGGGAAATTACAGATTGAAGTACTTTACAGCCCCGGTAGCTTGCGGGGTTGACACCGCCACAATTAGTGCAGCAAGCAGGTGTTTCTTTAGATGTCTTGTCACATTATGAAGTTAAATGGGTGTCACTACATTTGGCACGTCGTGGTACATTGAAACATGAATTTTGGGCGTACCCAAAACGCTGGCATCTGTAGCACTGTAGAATATCTGCGCCTTTATATGGTTTAACATTCACAATATAGTGAAGAACATGTTTCTGTTGAAAAATGGCTTTAACATTTTCAGCCTTTCCGAGCGTAACCAAAAATAATGGATACTAAACGTTTGCCTTTTGTCGTCTTGTCTCTTCAGTGAAGTTGAGTAACTTGTGAGACGGGAAGTCCCTGAGTGACTAGGTCTTCATAAATATCAGCAGGAATAATGTCTATTGATGATTTGCGTAGCACCACCTTAAGTGGGCGATTTTGCTTATGAGCTTCTAAGGCAAATTGGATCTGTTGTTGTAGACAATATGTCTGTAGTTTGTCAAAATCAGCTTTAGATTGTGCTTGGAATATAATAAATTCAGCGGTCTGCTTGACTACCAGGCGAATCTGACAAGTTGCAGTTAGTGTTTTACTTAACTGATATCTATTTTTAATTCCATAGATAAAAATAGCAGGTGGTTTCGTGAAGTTAGGAAGAGATGCTCGTTGGGAACGATCTTCTTGTTTTGCTGCTTGCTTTTTAGGATCTTGACGAAGGGCATCATACATGTTTGTAGTCTGAACCGAGGAAGTATCGCATGGTTAGTCTGGCGAAACCTTCTATGTCCATCTTTTGTGGAGATACATGGCAGAGGGTTCAGGAGAAGAAAGGCCAGAAGGATATTCATGAACTTAGTTAAGATCTGGTGGAATGGTAGAACCCGTAAATTGAAGTGTCACTAAAAAGGTCTTTGGCTGAAATACCTTGTTTTATATTCGTTAATCTCACTTGTATCCCTTGCCTTCAGAGTCGACAATTCAACATAAAGAATTGTAACTGAATTTTAACTGATATAGATGCTTTGTAGTTGTGCAAAAGTCGCAACATCTTGTTTCTTATTCCCTCAATGCAACAAATTATGCATATAATTTCGTTGTTATTGTCTCACTAGAATATAATGAAGGTATTTTGTGTTCTCTCTTGTTTTTGTAGAAATTAACTTATTCCTTCCCTATATTTAATAGAAACATGATCTATATTTAAAGATTCGTAAACTTCTGGGACTACAACACTGCACGCGCAAATGACATTTCGTAGCATTTTTACGTAACACATCTATACAACTTTGAAATCTCCATTTGCAATCTGCGATCGTGAGTAATTGTGTAAGGCGTCGGCTTGTTGAGTGAAAGGACCCGGATTCAAATCCCGGCTTGTGCGAGATTTTTTCTTTCAAAATATATTTCTATGTCTTCATATGTATTATTAATAATTGCTTTCTTGCATTTTTCGTAGATTAGTTACCATGGGTTCGGGTAGGTTAGGTAAGGTCAGGTTCGGTTATGTATCTCTACACTCTCGTTTCTTTCTTTGAAAATACATTTCTATCTGTTTATGCGAACCTCACCTTACCTAACCTCCGCTAACCCATGACACTAAAAATACAAGAAAACAATAATAAATGTGAACACATTGTGACACTTTGTGACAAAATGGATACTGTAGCACAGGAATAATTCTTGGAAGGGATACACAAACTCTGTGGTAACTGAAAAATTCAACGCAAATTCTACGATTTACCTAAGTTTGTAAAGTATACTAGAATTCACAGAAGTCAGATACAGCAAACATAAGGAAACGCATTGTGCGAATTAACAGGGGGATGAGGGAGAAGTTTCCCTGGAAGTCTGAATGTCGGAACAGGTATCCGTTTTGTAAATAGAAATGATTTCAATCAATATGTTCATGATAGAAGTATTGACGTTAAGCAACAAGATAAAGACTTAAATCGAAATGACATTAGACGATAATAGAATCCCATTTAAGTATTCCCGATCGGGAAAGACAAACGCTTATGACGAAACCAAACTCCATGTTACTCTGTTTATAACAACACACAATCTGACAAATGAACATCTAAATCCCAAAGACTATCTCCATTTGAAAAATACTTTGTGAATGGCTAAAACGTGAACTTAACTTACGCGCTTACCATCGAGCTCTACGTAATAATGGAGTGACTACTTAGTGTCGATACGTAGACTCTAGAGCAAATATTTAAACTCGTTTATCCACTTCCAGTGTAATCCAATGCTCAGGATGTATTTTGCGCGCTTATATTTGTGACGGATAACATGAAATTCTCTATTCAAACTGGATAATGGGATGATGTCCGATACTGAAGACGAACTACGTTATTTATATTTGCAACTCGTCTTTCTGTACTTTTATTCACCAAAAGTTACGATATTTATAATTCTGACAATACACAGGATAGGGGACAGAGGCTAAGATAGGGATATAAAAAAGGAGTAATTGATATAGAGAGGGGAGACAAGAGTAGGGATGTTGGACAGTTGGAATGTTTAATAATAATAATACACAAACATTCTGAATAAAAGGAGGTAGGTAAGAATATATACAAATTAATGTTCAAATGTAATATGGTAATACATGTTTTATAAAATGTTATCTTAAAATTCTCGCACCTGAAGTGATGTCACAGCATGTATCCAGTTTACATGCTCTGGAGAATAATAACTAAGTTTTCATAACCTACAGGACCTTTCTAGGAGGGTGTTCCGCCATTTTCTTGGGTGGTAATACCAGCGACTGGTATAGGAGCTAAAGTCCCCTTCTAAAGTCACTTAAAGAGAACTCCATGATAAATGCAATTACCAGAGACATATTGACAGAAGCTACGTTTTAAACAATCAATGTTTTTTTTTTTTTAGAATTAGTTGCAAACAGTACAGAATAAATGCTCCTATGCTATCTATGTTACTTGCATAAGTCAGTATATGTTTAGGGCTGCAGCCCCTTTCCAAGAATCACTTAAGAAACGACACGGTAAATGTCCTCAGCAAGACCATAGCGTGAAATGCTATTTTTCTTCTCAAAAGTGAATTTTCATTATGCTTATAACCATATTTTTTGGATCGGATGATTATGATATGGTAAATGGGTATGAAGTGCGATACACGTCATAACACTTTGAATAACAATTGGACGAATGAGTGATTGTTCTTCTCATCTAGGGGCTTCTCTAGATGGTAATGTCAACAGGTGAGCCCAACATATAACACTTATGAGTACAGTGCAATGATGAACATGTTAGCTGAGTGAATAATGTGATTGATGATGGATGACGAAGCAAAGCTGCTTAGGTGAAAGGTGAAACTGAGAAGAAGACATGATGGCCTGAATATGTAGCTTGTGGTTTGACTTTGAAAATTTGTTGTGCTGCCTGCTGGATTTTGAATAGGATGGTTTCTTTGTTGAAAGGATATAAATTCTGTAGAGTTAAAGTGATGAATTGGATGATTTGCTCTGTAGTAGGCACTGGAAGAGAGGATTGTTGACTTGTGCTGTGTTTGGTTCTGGTATGCGGAGTGGTACTACCGGCATATTGTTTTCTGCGTTTGGTTTTGGTTTCTCTTTGCATTTAAATGAGTATGTTGGGTGTTGCTCTTCGCATGTGTTGCATTTTGGTGGATTCTGAAGGTTAGTGCATGACTTTGTTAGGTGATTTTCAGAGCAGTAGCCACAAATCGGTTGATCTTTTCACTCATTTGCTGTATGGTCTCCGTAAGTTTGACATTTCTCACATCTGAGTGGCATTGGTGCTGGTGATCTGGAAGGTTCAACAGGTATCTTCGTTTATAGATGAATGCTCCATTTCTGAGAAGGTTATCTATTGTGAATTGATCTGTAGTGAGAATTCGCACCATGTAGCTAGGCGTTCCAATCTTCGTTATTATCCGGATGCATTTCTTGATGACGTGACCTTCGGCGGTTAGCTCTGCCTGGACTTCATCGTCTGGTGTGTCTGGTGGAACACCGCGGATTACAACAGATAACATCGGAGTTTTCCTAGGCGGTGGTTGCTGTTTTATTGATGATGAGTTGAGTGCCGTGAACTGTGCTTGCGTCCCAAAAATTTCAAAACTGTATTTATTGCGAATGATTTTTGCTAAGTTTCGCTCTGGTGATTTGATTATGATGCCGTTCTTCGTAGGAATGATTTCACTGATCTTGTCTCTTTGTATGTATTTCAGTAACTGTTGAAGAAGGCACTTTGGTGCTTGGAATCTTGTATCATATTTGGTCAGCAGAAATGGATAGAGCGGAGTTTCTGGAGTTGCTAGAAGGTGATCTTCATGGTCAATGGATATGTTCATTGAATCAGAATCCGATGCTGAGTCACTGATGCGATGTGTTTTCTTAGCTGGTGGAGAGTGAGAACTTTGAATTGGAGACCGAGATCTTGAGCTAGTGGAGAGTTGGTCGGAGCTACGTGAGTGTTTGTTAGTGGTCCCTACAGTGGACGTTTTTGGAGTTGCTACTGATGCTGTTTTAGTTACGTGTTGTGGAAGATGATGTTTTGAATTTTATTTAGGCATGGTGAAATAGTGATTTGAAAACAGAATAAGTGCAGTGAATGATGATGGCGATGAAAAAACAGTATTTGTGCAATGACTGTTGCAAAGATTCTCAAGTTATCTCGTACCCTCCAAAACCGGAAAATGTCGTCAGTCCTGTAATAGCTGTACACGTACTAGTCTCTTCTGTACGTCTGCTATACAGAGTCATCGGCAGCACGCAAACATACCATAGACAGGCTAGGTTTGAGTTCGGTAAGCGCTATTTTTTTATGCTAGCCAAGGCTAGCCCCCCAAAGGGCTGTACCCTTTATCTGGGAAGGGAGGCTGACGGAAATTTGCATTGTGATGATTTAGGTTGGTCTAAGAGGTCTCGGTAATCTATTGTATTTATTGCATTCGTTAATCAAAGGTTATTATGAGTTTTCCTCATAATCATAAACATTGGGGAAGGTTTTATCATTTATTCACAGGTGATGATGTAAGATGTGATGGATATGATGTGCAATAGACGCCACAACACTTTGGCACATATTAGACGCATGATTGATAATCTTCTCGTCTAGGGGTGACTCTAAACGCTGATGAGGACAGATGGACCCTTGCTTTCAAGATGGTTACTGTGCACTTGATGATGGTGCAATATAGTGAGGGGTGACTGGTGCACTATATGCAGATAGCAAATGTATATCTGGGTGGTCTGGTGGCAAGGTTTGAGTGTAAAGGGCGAAGAGTAAAGAAAGTGGGCTGTCTATGTGTGTAGGCGGTGTGTTGTTGTGTTCGTGTGAATGAAGTATGTCGTGAAAAAGAGGATGTTCACTTTCGTATCTATTTTGTATGTATTTAGTGCGTAGGCTTTCGAGATGGAGAAGAAGATGTGGGAAGTTAACACGATGATATAGTTCCTGTGTTGGACTTGGGAGCTTTATTCTGTATGCCAAATGGAGTGCGTGTCTTTCCAGAATTTGTAGTTTATTATAGAAATGTTTGTCGGCGGCAATCCAGGCGGTTAGTCCGTAGGTCAAGACGGGTCTTAAGAATACTTTGTATGTGTTTAGTACTGTTTGAGTTTTAAGTCCCCATGTGGTTCCGGTGAGTCTTTTCAGTAGGTTGAGGCGGTTTCTTGCTTTGGCTATAATCTTCTTTAAGTGTGGTTTCCAAGTGAGATGATGATCGATGACAAGGCCTAGATAGGTGACGGTGTTGGAAGGGTTTATTGGGTCATTGTGTACTTTTATGTCTAGTCGTGAGGGATTTCGATGGACACAAGAACGGTGTTTGGGTGGTATAAAAACGATGGCTTGTGTTTTAGTTGAGTTTACTGTGAGGCCCCACTTTTCGCACCATGAAGTAAAGGTGTTGATGGCTTCATTGAGTGTTCGATTGATGGTTTGGATAGTTCTTCCGAGCGCGAGGAAGTCTGTGTCATCTGCAAATTGGAAAATCTTGATGTTCGGTGGGAGAGGAGGTAGATCAGCAACAAAGAGGAGGCATAGAAGTGGAGAGAGTGCAGATCCTTGAGGGACTCCGCAATGAAGGAATATAGGATGAGAGATACTGGAATTTAGGGAGATGTAGGTGATACGATTGCTAAGGAAATGAAAGATAAATCGAATGTAGGTAAGAGGGAGTTGAAATGATCGAAGTTTAGAGATTAGGGCTTGGTGCCATACTTTGTCAAAAGCTTTTTCAAGATCAAACAGAACTAGACATGAAGGGTTATTTGTGTTATAGTGGTTAGTGATTGAGTTTATGAGATGAAGCAATTGATCGTTGATGCTGAAATGTGGACGAAAGCCGGCTTGGTATATAGGTAGGAGGTTGAGTTCTGCTAGGTGAGTGTGAAAGCGGTTGACGAGTATTTTTTCTAAAGTTTTGCTGAGAGTGGATGTAAGTTGAATGGGTCTATATGAGGATACAAGATTGGGTGCTTTCTGAGGTTTCGGAAACATGAGGGTTTTTGAGGTTTTCCATGTATTAGGGGAAAATCCTGTACGGAGTATGAAGGTGTAGACAGAGGCTAGAAGGTCAATGAGGATGAAGGGAGCTTCTTTCAGGTGACGGTAAGTTATGGTGTCGTTGCCAGAAGCTGTAGTGCGTTTGCGGGCGATCGTTTGGGTGATTTCATGTGGAGTGATTGGTGTAGTGAGTGGGTGATCAGGTAGTGTATGTGTTGTATTTGGTTGTATGTTCGGCGAGTTAAAGTTTATTCTTTCGGCAGGATGTCTTCGGAAAGGATTTACAGGTGGGGATGGTATGAATATATCTTGAAGATATGTGGCGAATGCATCTGCTTTTTCTTTATCTGAATGTAATGCCTGATTGTTATTGAGTAAGGGATACGCGGTTTTGGTGTGTTTTCCTGTTAATTGATTGAATTTGTTCCAGTACTTCGTGGGGTGAGAAGTGTCGGCGAGTTTGTTACATGTTCTAACCCATTGACGTAGTTTGTAGGCTTTAATATAGTTGTGGACTATCCTCTGGAATTGCCGGTGTAGTCTGAGTGATTCGGGGTTGCCTGATCTTTGGTAATCTCTGTAGAAATGTCGGGAACGTTGGATTAACGTAAGATATTGTGGTGGTAGGTTGGGCCTGTGAGGATAGTAGATATCGTGTAAGAAATACTGAATTTCAAGATGGCCACCATGGTGCTACGTAGTCGCGTGGTTTGGCAAGTAGTTGATGGCGTAGAGGTGGTTGTTGACGTCAGCAGGGGATGATTGAACAAGGCTATGAGTGAAATGTGGGTGGGAAAAGGTATTACGCAATCGTAATTGTAGAAAAGACTGAATTCCAAGATGGCCGCCATGGAGCGTCGTAGTCCAGTGGTTTCGCAAGTGGTTGATGGCCTAGAGGTGGCGTCAGCAGGGGTGATTGTACAAGGCTATGAGTGAAATGGGAAAAGGTATTACGCAATCGTTTCTGCAAGAAAGTCTTAATTTTAAGATGGCAACGATTGAGCCACAAGGCTATGAGTGAAATGTGGCTTTTGACGTTATCGAAGAATAATATCCTGGTAGTATTTTATATTTTACATTACCCCCATCTATTGTTTGATACCACATAATATTTTGACCATCAATTACATTATAACAGGTTAAGGGGATATGAATTTCACTAAGTCCTACCATCCACGTTGAATCATGAAGAAGAATACGATGATTTAAGATATTTAAAAAATGTGAGGGGTGATTATTGCTGTATGTATTTGTACTAGCGTTCGATCTAAGTGTAATGTAAAAACTATCATCCGTACTTTCCGAAATCATTTCTTCCGCTTAAAGTGAAGTGTAATGTTCGAAGTACCAAATTGAAATGGTAAGTTTTCTCCCTGTTCATCTTTTAAGTCCACATGCAGAGTATCAAAATATTTTTCTCTACTTTAACATAGTGTGGACGGTCAAATACAAAAGAATGCATTTTACCATATTGATATTCAAAGATACTAATTTTGCGAAGGAGTTCACTAAGGATAGGTTGATCTTTTACAATGTCAAGACAAACATTAATTTCAGAAGGAATATTATAATCGAGGTTACATTCAAATGGTGCACTAACATTGATATACATAGGTTTTCGTTTTTCTGATTTCGGTTGAAAATGTACCCCAGCTATTTCTACATGAGGATTATTTGACAATCCTAACAAATTTTGTAAACCACTAGTCATTCCCACAAGATACTGTTTTCTGTGATCTCGTTTATATTTCATGAAAAGCTGATTTTTATCTTTATCATAGTAAAATGAAAAAATATTATCTTTTTCAATAGTGTCAGCATGACCTTCCTTTTGAATATTTTCAATTATAACGGAAGAATCTTCAGTTTCTGCTTGAACTTTTTTATGATCAATACTAATTTGTAATACTCCATCAAGTTGTAGGTCTTCTAAAATAGATTTTCCTTGATTTGATTTAGTATGCTTTGTGATAAGAGGGAGTAATGAAACAATATGTGAAATTGAATCATAATATCCAGGATAAAAATTAACTTCATAACGCAATTCACTTTTACCATTAATATGAACAACTACTTGTTCTTCCTTTCGAATATTATAAAAACTCCATGGTATACAAACATTACTTAACCCTACCACCCAATTTCCTTGTAAATGAATGGGTTGACATAACTTTGTGGTATAAGATGAAGTCTTATTTTCAAAAATATTATTACCCACATTTGATGGTAACGTCATGTAAAATTCATCTTGTTGCTCAGAAGACATAATCATGAAGACTGAACAAATTTCTGTTTAACCCATGAATTCATAGTTGGGGGATATCCTAACCATTTCACATATATCCAACCCTTTCTACGTTTTAATACCTTTTCAAT
This sequence comes from Lepisma saccharinum, assembly GCA_022664845.1. NCBI lineage: Eukaryota > Metazoa > Arthropoda > Insecta > Zygentoma > Lepismatidae > Lepisma > Lepisma saccharinum. Next base: position 35,651 of record JAGDQP010009047.1, read on the forward strand.
TAAAAATGTTTTATTTTTTCCCACAACCACCGCTTGCAATTCTTGTGTGTAAAAGATTCCTTTGATGAGGTCTCCATTGCAATCTTTAATTTTGTATGTTAGCGGTGTACTTTGAATAGAACGATCTACAACAAATATTTCCTGAGACCATTTTGGTAAATATCCCTTTTCTAATTTATGTGTATATTTACTAATACGAACATAATCACCCCTTTCAAATTTACATTTACTTTGAATACGTTTTCGTTTTCCATATAATGTTTCCCATACTTGATTTGTATTATCTTCATTAACTTCTATAGGAGCAATTTTAATTGTGGAATGTACAGTGTGATTGTAACTATGTACAAGATCGTCAAGAACATGAATGTAACGATATGTGTTTTCAGAAGTAAAGTACTTGTAAATTTTTTCTTTTAAAGTTCGAATAAACCTTTCTACGATTGCAGCCTTCATTTCAGAATGTACACTATAATGATTAATGTGATGCTTTTCGAAAACACGTTTTACATGTTGATTATAAAATTCTGTTCCTAAATCAGTTTGACAATGTAGTAGAGGCGAACGAAACCTACTTAAAATACTTTCAATTGCTCTAGCCATAACTGAACCTGTTTTATTTTTAACCAGAATACAAATTGCAAATCTACTAAATGCATCAACACAACATAAAATATATTTTGTTCCAAGTATCAATGTAGTGCTTGTTGGTATAATTTCCATTTTTGCTCGATTGAAAGATCAGTACGATATAATATATCAGACATTTCTTGATCTAAACGTTCTTGGTGAGAAATGCAAGATTTCATTGAAGAAACAAGTTGAGTAGAAACATCTTCAGGTATGAGTATCATTTTTTGAAATTGTGAGTGAGACATGTTAACTTCTAAATAAACTTCCAGCCACAGCACTTAAAATGGGTCCAATTAATAAAGGTAGTAATGCTCCACCCTTTTGCATTAACAGTTTACGTTTACTTTTTATACTTGAACGTTTGAGAGAGAGAGCACGTAACGTCTTTTTATGACGATGTAGTCTTTGTTTCTGATGATGAGAGAGTTTAATGTTACCCTTTAAAAGATTTTTACCAACTTGAGCAACAGTTCGAATTAAGTTACCAGATGCGTGTTGAAGTAATATTTTACGCTTTTCCCCTTACACTTGCAAAGAGCACGGAGCTCATTGTAATGATGTTTTAAGTTTGACATCCTCTTATAGACTAAAGAGAAATTGGAGTATTCGCATGCTTTTCATGTGTGTACACATGCATAGTTTCGCCTGGAAAAATATTTGTTCGAATTCGCAAAGCATCATGAGTTTTTTGTGTTAAATCAAAAAGTAAATATGAATGTGGTTTCTCAGTAGCTTCCTCAAAAATCTCTACAACACCCTTGCTATGATGAGGCATAATTTGTCGCGCTAAATACTGAATTTGTAATTTATCTCTTGGGTTTTAAAAAATTACGATATAGTGACTATTTAAAGAAATGTCTCGAGAATGTTTGCCTTTAGGAAATAAGTTTTGAACTATAAAGATAACTGATAATTTTTATGGTGTGCGTGTTTCGTAAACAAATTACTAACGTCTCCATTTGTTTCATTCATTAAATCATCTAAAATAATTAAAGAATTCGACTCAATTTTAAAATTATTCATATCTGGTATTCCTTTAACAAATCCAATATTAGAAAGGGAGGGTGAAAGAATTGGTACTACCGCACCATAGCACCAAATAACTTCTTTGAAGTGGGTTGTGAACATTTTATCCCTATGTTGTAGTAATTTTGTAACAAAAGTAGTTTTCCCTGAAAGGGATGGACCGCTGATCATCATAGAGCAAGGGTGTTGAAAGGGCAACATCTTGATATCAAATGAAATAATTGTCTGAAAACATTTCCTATTATATCATCCTGAGGGGAACACACACACACTTTCATGAAAAAGGAGTCAACCATTACGTTTTCCGTCGTTTAAAACCATACGGTAGTGTGCGAAAGTCATCCTTGTCATTTGAATCTTTTACTTTTCTTTTATTATTTACAATTTGGTGGGTCTTGTGTTCAGGTCTGCTTACAATTCTGTACCCAGGCAACCTTCTGATCGTATTTGGGTTAGACACTATTTTCTTTTCATATTTCTCCTTTCCTAAATTATAAAAATGGTCAAAATCAATTACTTTTCGCGCCCGTGTATTTAAAGTTATACCCCTATTCTTACATGTATGTCTAAACGTTTCTTCATCCCTCAATTCTTTTTCCTTAAAACTATAATTTTTCAGACCCAACCCCACGAATTTCCGAATCTCCCATCCCAGTTCGGTCTCATTAATTAATTGTCCCAAATAGTTTCCAGTAGGCAACTTGAGTGGTTGATTCCTTTTTTGCACATACATGATAGAGTCAGTGTCACCGTAGAGTAGAAATTCAATTCCTACTGCCTCCATGAGTTCATAAAGTCTAAGTCTGGCCCAGGATGATATAAAAGCAGCTAAAATCGGATTAGAGAAAGGATATGGTCTGTTTACATTTTGACAGTCTTTATATGTTACTACGAGTTTGCTTTCCCCAATAGGAACAACGGATTGAACTTGTAAATTCGGCGCTCGAATGATTTCTAAAAACGAGTGAGCATCAGATACCACCCTGGTCTGAGGTAAATCTGTTCTCTGTCCCCACTTTCCAAACAGAGAATTTAAAAATAGTTTAGCGATATACCTCAGGCCAGCATTATAACTGATTTTATCATACTCGAGCGTTATTCCTTCATGTTCAGCATAATCTCGAATGTAAGACTGTTTTTCCTCCTCAGTCTTACATTCAGAGGGAAAGCCACTAGCTTCCTGCTTCATTTTCAGGAAAGTATTCACATAGTCCCTGAAAATTCCCTCAGTCATTTTAAACTCCCAAATTTCATACGTTTTAAGGACTTTGTAGCAATTTTTAATAGCTTCATGTAATTCGGGAGTGCAAAATGTCCCAACGAAGCTCCGTTGTTCCTCATCGTGATGACATTCCCCTTTCTCCATTGCTTCCATACAAAGCCTACAAAGTCCAATCACTAGACGTTTGTTTGCATTGTATGGAAGGATCGGAATGTCTAACTTTTCTGGAGCTAAAATCTTACAGAATACAACACCATGGATATCCTATGGCTTTGGGATATCTTTTCCTCTGTGAATAATAGGCTTCCCAGTAGGAAGAGGCTTCCTCGACATTACCCATGGATAGAGAGAAGTGACATCTACGTACCGGATGTACTCATCATTGCATTCATACAATGCACGAAAACATTCAGTTCTCCCTCCCTTAAAACTTTCCTTAGGAATAAGAAAACCTTCAATTTCCTTACATTGCGTTTTAATGAAATCCCGAATGTGAGGGGAATTTCGTACTTGCTCATTCCACTGACATTCCCAGATTTCAATAACTTTTAAACCACACTTTTCTAAATATAGTTTCCGAATCTTTGTTGCCTCATACCTGTTTTGCAACGTCAGTCGTTGTTCGTCGTCCAAAGGATAATGACGAAGCTGTTGAATACAGGTATGACCATGCCAATAGCATCCATTGTACTCATAGGCTGTACTATTTTTCTCGTCATAACCATCCAATTTATATTTACCAAATGGTACTTCACCCCCATTAGCAATAGTTTGAATTTTAACATTTGGGTCAAAAGACTCCATATACTTCATCCATTGTAAAGATTTTTTACTAAAATGACTGCCGTATTGGAACCCCATTGGAGGAATGACGGGGATGGTATTCTCTGGTAGGTATAAAGACCTGAAACATTGCATTGCACAGGCAGCTATGGTACAGGTCTCGAGAAAACATTGAATACCACCTGTTTTCTCTTCGATTAGATTCGAAAACTTAATCACAGCTTGTACGAGAAGAAATACATCGTTCTTGCAATACTCGAGCATTTCTTTCTGCATATTGAACGTCTTATCCTTCACGGTATCATACCACTCCCGAAGAGCCTTCCCTTCTTCCTCGGATTTGGAATCCAGGTCATAGAAATCGATGTGAGGCCATGGTCCTACATGATTCTCGTTACCTTTGGTATTAAATAAGAACGGAAAGTCCCCCTTCTTGAGTCCTTCTTGTAATCCCATGGTTTTCGGTAATTTTTATAACTTTTCCCCTAAAAACAAAAAGCTGTCCTTAAAAGAAATATTCCCGACCGATAATTGAATAATTTTCTGACCTTGAGCAATAATACTAGGGGAAAAGTTTTGTTTTTCGATGAGATCCCTTGCTACTAGTAAAGTATCAAAACGAGAGCTATTATGTGCAATTCCCACCACTCTCTCAAACTTTGGACCTTGATTAAGGACGTGGATGATAAATGCTTGCATGTTATAATACACAAAGTCTCGATCACCTTCTGCATTACCACATACATAACATTTATAGTCCACTTCCTTGTCCTTACATTCGTGACAGCGATGAGAAGCACAAATTAAGTTTGCACGATGCTCACTTTCTCCCTTTTCATTCTTTTCTAGCAGTTGAGTTTCTACATCGAAAACAACGTACAAGAAGTTTTTAATAGGCTTCTTCTGTAACTTCTTAACGAAACAGAAGTGCGTCGGTTCAACATGCGTCAGACATATATTACAAAAACGTTCCCCACAAACGTGATCAGTTTTTCGGCGGCGAGAATCTGTTTTAACTCCACACTTTGGGCAAAGTTTCACGTAGTAACATAGGGACCTACGATTCTCCTCCATGCTATGGGTACGATAGCACGAAAGAGTAGGAAATGTTCTGAAACAATCATCACATTGAATATTATTCTCTTCATCATTATCCCTAACGATATGTCTCTCCTCACACATTTCACATTGATATTCACACCTGTGGTCAATACGATTATAATAGGGGTAAGACAATCCTTACAATACCCCCTTTTATCCAGAAAGGAATTTATACCAGATATCACTACGAAGTGCTGTTTTTCATAAAATAGGAATAGCTTTTTGCTTGAAAAAGCACTCTCCCCCCCGATACCATATAGTAAAATCCCTTGTCAGTGGAGTGCGTACATAAACAACAATTTGATAATTATCGCCAAAATGAGTTTGGAACTTGTCCAATTCCTCAATACCCCCACCATTTTTCCCTTTCAAGTCAACACCTGCAGCTTCACATAACTCTTTTCCTTCCTTAATCCAAGCCTTTGATGTATTACGCATATGGTATGCTCTATTCTTTGCCTGTTTTGTCTGTGGTGGTGCTCTAATTCGAGCTAGACAAAGAGCGCGCGCGAGGCAATCATACTCCCCATCGCCAGGGAAGCTTGGAACGGGAATGATATGTTTTTCCAAGTACTCCTCCATCGGGAGATACTTTTTATCATTCTTTCGACCCTGTCCACGTATCGGGTCCGTAATATGACATTTGATCGTCATTCTTTCCCCAAGGAGAAATACCGCGTTGGAATTCAAAATATTTTCCGAAGTGGAAAGAATATGATCAACTGTCATATACGGACGTTTTCTCCATGGAATATAAACGGGACGCCCGAGGGTGTCGTTCGAACTGTCTATGCTAAAGCCAATGTAACTATCTTGGTCGACATCTGACAATATTTGTTCGAGCGAGAATGTGAACAGAGTCTCAACATACTTCTCGAGGTTTAAAATACGTCCCGGCTCTCGAACACGTATGGTAACCTCTAGTCCACGTAGAGGAAATCTAGTGTATTCTCGATTACGGCGGGATATCACTTCAAAGATATTTCCCCCTGTTCCATGCAGCTGGGGATAGGCATTCTCATTCACCCACTGACTTTCATCTTCCCTCTCTAACTCAGTTATATCCTTGAAAATATCCCCCTCCCCTTCAAAAAAATCAAAAATTTCATTACATACTTTGTCCCCCCTCTGCGACATTTCCAAAATATTATGCTCTTGAGAATCCCTATCCACTTTCACAGCGTTGATATTTTCCCCATTCAAACGTTCCCTATCAACGTTATGAAAGTCTGCATGGCTGGTACTAGGTATAGCAGCAGCAGAAGATGTACTTGGCAAATGAGTAAGAGAATTTGTTGGTAATGGATAGGTAGAGGTAGAGGGAATAGGTGCAGGTGGTGGTGGTGGTGGTGGTGGCATGAGTGCTGAGGAAGAGGATAGTGTAGGGGAACAGATTCCAGTAGTGGTACAGTAAATGGTGGAATTGGGAAGGACACAAGTAATTGTGTTTGCTATAGAGGTGGTGGTGATAGTGCAAGCACTAGAACAAGTCACAATGGTAGAAGATTGGGTGAAAGCATTATCTATCTTAGAAGATACACTGAATGGAAAAGGAGGGAGAGACCTTCTGCGAGGAATGATGATCAGAGATCCATCTTCGTTCATACGAATATAAATCTCTGAATCATCACTCATCACTTCAGGTACTAACCCTAGGACTATACCTACAGCCGGTTCAACTACTCTCCCTCCTTCCTCATCCACTGGATCTACAAAGATGGAATAATGCTGCCACCCTAATCGTACAAGTTCATCGTTAGTGAAAAATCCCCCCACACCTAAGTTAACAATGTCTTCTTTGCTCTCACACGCAGCCAAAATTCGCTTACACATGTCTTCATCCCCCCTGGATTGTTCACAGAGTTTGTCAACAAAATCAAAGAGAAAGGAAACAGTTGGAAAGCAGCCATTCACGGAATAATTACATACCTGTCTCCAGCATTTTGCTCTTTTCTCTATACCCCACTTTAGCCTCAGAAGTTAGGAGAGTATCCGCTGCATTCATGAATTCGGTCATATTGCTGAAAAAAGTATAAACGATCAATTACTATAAATATTCATTTACCACACAATACAAATAAATGAAATAGATAGTGCTCAATTGATATGAATGCTTACTGGAATTATCTTAATTATCCATTGACAATTCAAATAAATGCAAAGATACTGTTGAATGCTTACTAGAATTACCTTTATCAATGTTATTACAATAAAGATTAATCAAATGAAATTGTAATTAAAAAACATAATGTTCAAGTACAATTCATACTCATAAATGTTACGTGAAAACTTTTTTTTTACTTTTAAAATCATTTTTATAGATTACACAGATGAGAAAATCACAGACGAATTACCTTACGAAGGATTTGAGATCAAACGTTGCATACGCATTCGCTGTTCAACCAGACCTACATATTCAGTTCGCATCCTATCTGACTGTCAAAACACTATTGATGATGATCTTTTAAATGGAGCACCTATCTACAGACGCATCTATAGAGTCGAGCCATCTAAAACACCTTCATCTGTATCTATCCGCTGTGAACGCTGTCAAACATACAACCAGCACCAGACAAAAGACTGCCTTAATACACCGACCTGTGGACACCGCAAAGAAAATCACAACTTCAAACCGAACACACTTATAGAAACCACAATCCTGTTTTGCCTGTAACCAGAATCATCCGACATACAGCTATAAATGCCAACAAAGACCTGCACCTCTTCCAGACAAACCAGAATTAACCATACCATTCACAACCACAGTTAAATCTACTGCACTTGATAACTCCTTGAAACACCCAATTACTATTGAAGATCTCCTTCGTTTCATCACCGTAGTACTTCAAAACACATCATCCCTTTCAGCGAAACCACATGCTCAATTAAATCACCACTGCAGGGAAATCAATTTTTGAAGCTTATCTAAATGCTATGTATTCTGGTCTTTATGCTCACTTCAGTGTCAGAATCTATTGAAAATGCACACGACAATGGACAATACAATCATGAGTGTAGTGTTAACTTTCTTATTTGTCAATATCAGATCGCTTCAAACACATAAATCAGTTTTGAACAGCTCCTACGGGAACAACATAAGTGGACGGGTGGCACCTAACTACACTTTCTTAAAAATTGCTCCTTTTTTTCAGGCAGCGCTGATTGCAAGGAGCCAATTTCTCCGGGTTGTATTATACGGGGTGTCATGAGTGTCGTCCAGGTACGAGAAATTGAGCACCCCGTAGAACTCGCTTTCCACGCTATTTTATAAAAGAGTACGTCCCTTTTTTCGAACCCTCTTTGTAACATAGCAGAAGTAAGAAAGGCCATGACTACTTTTTTCTAAACCCTATGTAACATAGCTGAGATAACAGAGTACGACCTTTTTTCAACCCCTATTTTATAAATGAGTACGCCCCTTTTTCAACCCCTATGTAACTTAGCAGAGTACGAGCCCAGAAATTAGCAAGAACTTGTTTTCTTTTACGTTCCCGTTTTCCAACCACTATGTAACATCGAAGAAGTAAGAAAGGCTACGACCCCTTTTTTCATACTCTATTTAACATAGCAGGAATTACCTAACACACACACTTCATAAAAGGCAACGACCCCTATTCAACATGGCAGAGATTACACAGGAATATAGGCTAGTGATGCCCTCCAACACTATGAAAGAATACGACCCTTTTTTCATCCCCTATTTAATATAGCAGAGATTAACCCCTCATCATGCACAAGGCTACGAAGCTACAATCCATCCCCCATATAACATAACAAAGATTACATGAAAGGCTACTAAGCTCTTTTTTCAAACCCTGCACAGCACCGTAGCGGAAATTACCAAGGTCACGAGTTTACAAGCACATAACAGAGATTACAACACACCCCTAGTAGGTAATTACGTACTCATTTTTACAACCGCTATTTAACACAGCACAGAGGCTACGGTATTTTCGCCCACACCTACAGATTAAACAAATAAACAGGAATATATGCTAGTACACCAGATGACTTTCGCTATGAGCGAGGAATGAGTGACAAGAAGCGTAAAGCTCCAAGTTCTTTAGTAGGTCCTAATAAAGAAGTGAAGAAAAAGTTTTACGTAAAGAGTATGAAAGCTTCCATTGACGTCTATACTCAGACTGAGAATAATTACAATAACAAGTACAGGGGAAATAAATTTAATAATAATAATAATAATAATAATAATAATAATAATAATAACTTCAATAATAATAGGAACAATGCGAATCGTAAGAATTGGAGGGACAGGAACTCCAATAATGGAAACAATAGATATCAAAACGATTCTCAGTGCAACAATTCTAACATGAATGACAGACAGGAGACCGTGGTGGCCATCAGCCAAATTCGAATGTTGGAAATGTACAGAACAGAAATGCTAACAGTTCAGATAACAGAAATAGCCCTACCAATTCACGTCAATTGTGTGTTCATTGTCAGGGTATACCTTCTGCTGTGTCTAATTCACAGGTGCCAGGTACTGGAAATAGGAGGGATAATTATGAAATGTCTGGTACGGAGGCTAATTCTAGAGTTGCTTGGGTTAACCTGGTAGCGGCTGAAGTTTCTCCTGACCGGGTATCGCATGATTTGAGCTCCCTGAGCGGTCTTCAGTAGGGTCAACTTTGGATCGCCAGAGCAAACTTAGCAAACCCATGTAAGTTCTTGGTTTTGCAAAAAAAAAAAAGAAAAGTTTTTCCATCTGTTCAAAGTTGTCCTGATTTCGAGACTTGCTCATGATTTGTGGTTGTTCACGTGGGACTCCTAAACATAACTTCTTATTTCTGTGCTTGCTAAACTTTTTAATCTTATATTAATGTATATATCGTTCATTTCCAGTTTTGAGATATATTGTGTTTATGAATTTTCTTTCAGTGTGCCAAAATTCAGGTATAATTGGTTTATTTGGTTGGCAACTGAGATTCGTTTTGGGAATTATTTTTCGCTTCCGCCGGAAGTGCTTCTGTTGTGGATGCAAAAGACGATTGAAGATGAGATTCTAAAAGAAGACTGTCGCCGAGTATGGTTGCAGGACACTGACTTCTTAAATAAGTTTTTTTTAGTATATTTTTAACTCCCAATCTGCATATAAATCAGTGTCCCTGCCTAAGGTAACACCTAAATTTAAGTGGAAATTATCCAGATCCATGTCGACTTACCTAGGGAATTAAATTTCGAAGCTTGAAATTCCATTCACGACTTCTGCTACTCTGTTGGATGCTAATTGAGAAGACATCTTTACAAGTACAGTAAATTCGAATTAATTCTTGCTTTGGACTCTCCGAAGCTAAATTAATACATCTAAATTTCTGTTTTAGTCGTGGAAATTACATGTGTAAAACTTTCGACGTCTATTTTTCGTTAGTTCAAGGAAAATTATCCAACATGGAAGTGTAAACTAGGTAAGGGGACATGGGTCCTCCATATGTTTAAGGCTATGATTTGGTTACGGATCTCAGTTTCTCTCCTTTATGTTATAAATGTTTTACTATTTTAGATAATTATGTGCTTTACGCACTCATTTGATAAAATGATTTAGTTTAGCTACTCATGCGATTGGTTTAACTTCAACGAGCTCCCCGCGTTTTATTTGTTCGGTGTTGGTTGAGCATTTGAGCTCTGTTTCGTCGGTTTTGGTTCCGTTTCGAATCTTAAGTAAAATTTCAACCGATTACCAAACTGTTCTAATCGCTAAAACCCGAAAAATTTTCAAATTGTATTTCGGAATTTAAATAGTTATCTTGAGAATACCGGCAGTATGTAAAAATCTCAAATTTTGCTTGTTAAGTGATTGAAATGTGGAAACTGTGCTTACAGTGAAACTGACCCGTCGTTTATAGTGACAGTGATACAGTTGAAAGGGGGTCAGAAGTTTCGGATGTTTGTTTATGCTATTAATATTTCTGCGTATAAACAGTGATTTGCACATTATTTTATCAACAAGAAATCTTGGACTTGAAATTCTAAACACTACGTTTTTTTTTCAAAGCATAATTTTCGATTACTGTGTAATCTAATGATTTCTTATGGACAAAAGAGTGATTTTTAAACATATTTTTTTTCCAAATCGAGTTTATGAACTGTCGGATTTCTCTCCTCAAGAGATGTGAATTTCAACTTAAATTCAGATGACTTTTTTTTCGTTCAAATGAACTTCTATGCATCCATGAACATGAAATTTTTAGAAATTTGTGTTCGATGACTTGAACTTTTCTATCGTTTTATTGAAATAAACAATAGATAAAAAGTGATTAACCATTTTATTTAAAACGCATGTAGTTGTAGCTACTATTTAAGCTAATTTGAACAATGATGCTTTATGCATATATTTTTTTGAGATTACACTATCGCTTATAGTACAAGTGTTCAGTGAATTGATTTTAATTCTTATTAAGGTGAGTGCACGCACATTAAACTTTCAGTATATTTAATTTATGGATTTTCACGTAATATTGTATTCAAAATTTGCAACAGCGACCTTATACACTACGGGACAACATCGTTGTCTTCCAGCGGATAGGTTAGAACTTTTGATTCTCCTACTTCTTTCCTCTTTCCGCTGGAATACGACGAGTGTCACTAGTGCAGTTTTGCTAACTGTAGGTTTTGCTGTAGTGTTTGGCCCATTGCTGGTGTGCGATAGCTTTTCGATTCAATCGTTGTTGTGATTCAGAATGTTTCATTTTGCCACCTATTCTTTTATTTCAGTTTTTAAAGTTTACCTCGGTGATTAGTGAACGTGTATGGATAAACTTTGATTTATCGCCTCCAGTTTGAAGTCTGTGTGCGTGGAGGCTTGGGCTACTATGACATTTTCTGTGACGTGGGTCGTTCTCCGCTCTCTCGCTTCCGATGGGTTGGGGAATCCTTTCCTTCTCTATGTTCCCCCCCTTCCTTTTTCCATCGTTATAGCTTATGCCTATCTCTATACTATATTTCGAATATAGTTATCCTTCGGTAATCGTGTGTTCCCTCTTCGGGATTTTTCCGGTACTAGCGTGTCCTGGTGTTTGAGAGATGTTTTATTTCGATAGTTTGATGCTTTATCTTTTTCTCGTGCGTTATGTGGCCGTGGGACATGACCTTGGCTGGTGAAGTCGTGACTTAGCTCTCGTGTAACCTTTTGAGTTGGTTCAGCTGGCCGGCTTCCAGTCCGAGTCTCATTGTTGACTCTTCGCGAGCGTTACCAACCTGTGATGCTTCACTTTCTTTCTTCTTATTCTTCTAGTAGTGAAGATTGGCGAGACTTCACTGGGGAGCTTCCGGAGTGCTCTGTTGTTTAGCACTTAGGCAGTTTTGGCCCGGCGCTTAACCCGTTTGAACCTTTTGTGTTCTTGGGCAACACGGTTTTGTTTTGGTTGGATTGAGTGTCCCCGTGGTTTAAGTGGTTGTGGTTGCAGTGTCTATATATGTTATCAGAGTTATATCCGTTACACCCTTAGGTATCTTTGGCTCAGCCCGAGAGAACTTACATAATGCTTCAAAACTTTGTCAGGCAGTCCCATCGCGGATTTTTTCTAAATACATGTTTTGAACATGAACTAACATTTTAACTAATTGATCATAAAATGTTCTTACAGACCCCATAATAGTAAAAAAATTTATTTTTCAAAGTAGCACGAAAAAATAGTTTTTTTCCCGGCGTTCAATTTTTCCGTTTTTTTTTAAATTACTACATAGCTCGAACGTAACGCCCTTGGTCTTGGGCTAGTGATACTTGTTCAGATACTAGTGATCCTTTGAAAAGGAACCTTATAAATTCGGTTCCGTACAGAGAGAGAGTTCTCTCACTAGTGTGCTTTTCTTATTATTTTGGTTGCAATTATTTCTGAAAAGTTTGCGTACACTCAGTGAAAATTATGTGAGTGTTGATAACTCTATATCATACATTTTGCAATTTCTCACAGTTAATGTAATTATGCTTTTCAGGTTATGATGTATTACCAAGACATCGTGCCCGACTGGAAAAGAACGTACATGATTTATGGAATGGAATAACCATACCATCCAACACTGCTACGCACGGTATCACTTCCATGTACAATACCTGGCCATGTAAGATCACTAGAAGAATGGATAGTTGCCGAAGCTGAGCATGCGAAAAACCTGGTAATTTTCTCTTTTACTAAGAAAAAGACGTCAGGTACTGTGGTCACTGGTCTGGACGTAACTTCTGCCATTTTTAAGGAGTTTCAAGATAAATTTCGGAAGCAGGATATACCTTCCGCGGAAGGCTCTCCGGAATTTTCGACTCTCTTGGCACATCTTCATGATCGATTGGAGGATACCGACCGCGACTGGTTAACACGGGACTTTACTCTTGTCGAAGTACAGACGGCATTGCAACAGATGAATCGACATTCGGCCCCAGGAACGGACGATTTAACCGTCGCGATGTATTTGAGATTTCAAGATCACTTATTGCCACACGTCGTTCACGTTTTCAATTCCCTATGGCACGGTTTTATGTTACCGAGCGAAATTTTTTAGGCCTATGGTGTTCTACTCACAAAAGGGAGAAATCCGTCTTCCTCTAGGCATAAAACATTTTCCATTAGAGACTTTCGACTCATTTCGCTCTTTAATACAGATCACAAATTACTCATGAAATGCCTGCTTTTGCGCTTAAGTGCTGTGAGTCTCAAGTTACTCCATCCAGCTCAGCATGGCATCAACCTGTAACGAATTTCCCAGTTTAATTAATGCGAGCGCTCTTCATGCGGCGATAGATTTGTTTTGTTTTCGCGCCAAACGGAACTGGTGCTGCCGCCTAGGCGTTCTCTTTGGTAATCTGCAAGCCACATGGCTTCAGATCAGAAATTGGTAAGTGGGGAGGTACACCTATAAAAGCATTCTCCAGAAGTTCTTGTACGCTATGATTTTGTGTTGTAAAGATTTGTTTAACTCTACACATCCTCTACATGAGCAAGGTGGTTATCAATATTAGTTGGTAATTATATGGAAAGGAAAGGATAATAAATAGGAGTAAAGTTGGAGATCGTCCCGATATACCACGCACTGGATTCGAGCCGATTCAACTTCTATTTATCCACCATTTCTGTGTTCCGGTATGCGTAAGTACAATTCCGTAGTGTGTGTGGGTGTAAATGTTGATAGCGCAGAATTTAATTATTTATGAATTGTATCGCAAGATATATTATTACTATATATTCAGTCTTTCAAATCATTTCGTATTCAGGATTGATCAATTTTTCTATAACTAGTTGTGTCTGTTTGAAATTATTTCTTGTACACGTGATTCAAGATAATCAATGGATTACTATTACATCAAATTTGTTAAAATGGCAAATTCCAATTGTTGTTAGAAATTACTGCCATAATAATGAGAAATCAAAAGAAATTGAATAATTATATCCAGAAAATAATAATTACAGGAGACAATAAGCGAGACATACCTACAAAGGGGTTTAACCATTTAGGAAATATTATTTTCACAGTAAATTTTCCCCTAGGACGCATTGTGTAATGAAGTACTGGTTACGTCTCATTGAATCAATTCAGTTCACGAGAATATTAAACACAACCAAATTTAACATTTTGTTCAATGCTAATCAAGGCTGTACATTGGGCCAGTCACGTAAAAAGGAAGAGAAAAGCAGTGGGCAAAAGCCTGTGCTCCCAAAACGAAAACAAACAAGACTGCTCATGAAAATAATAAATGTTGTAAATTAATGCTGTTCATGTCGAGGGAGGATCAAACAAGTGTAGAGTATTATTATTTAGATTGTTATTGTATGTGTGGTATAGTATTAGTAAAATGTGTATACATGAGTGTAACTGTACCAATTTTGGGCTACCAGCATATGTGTGAACATAGCCCAATAAAATATTCCAAAAGAAATGCTGCTTGGATATTCTTCAATGCTAATAGTTTACTGCTCACTAGTTTCCTTGCATTAAGTAAAGATCATTTAAGTACAAGATATTATTTTCTCGGGGGGCAGAGTCCACTACGTACCCCTTTATTTAAAATTCTTGTTGGCTTTATTCTAGTACTGATTGCTGGTACTAACTAGGTAGTTGGGACCTGGATTATTGGTAGCAAGATATATGGGGGTGATGTGCATGCATCACGCCGAAAGTGCCTACATCGCTTCCATATTGTGCAAGTATAAAACATATTTAGTACAAAACGCATGCGGCCTATTCACGACATCTTGCTCTCCATTCGCGAAGTGATTCGATACGTGCATCTCACTAAGTCTAAGGATGTGGCGTTATTGAGTACGGATTTTGCGGTCGCTTTTGATAGTATCCGCCATGCCTATATCCGACAGCTGTTATTACAGGCGGGCCTGGTTTTGTTATGATGTTTCTCCAGATTTTAGGGCGGAGGTCGATGCGCTTGATTATTAACCACGAAATGTCCCGGAGTTACGGGATTCTTCGTGGATTTTCTCAGGGTTGTCCGTTATCACCGCTCTTATTTTCCATCGCTCTCGCCCCCTTGATGCATTCCCTTTCTGATTCTCTCTCGGGTATTTCCTTCAAAGGAAGCATTAATAAACTATTCGCATGCGTTGACGATTGCTCCTTTCTCGTACGTACGACCTCCGAATTACAACAGGTACTTAACATACTGCATGGAGTCCAGGAGGTCATGGGTCTCACTCTCAATTTAAATAAAACTCAGTTCACGCAGGACGCTATAAATCAATTTTGCAGTGACAATAACAACTCAGAAGGAAAGTATGTATTAGCATTATATATAGATATAAAGGGAGCTTTCGACAACCTCTGATGGTCAGCGCTATTTGCAAACATCAAAGAGTTAAACATCTTTGTTAGGGTACTGGGGGACTACTGCCGAAACAGAAATATATATTTAAAAGCCCCTGGCGAAAGACTTGAGAAGTGCCCAAATAAAGGGTGTCCGCAGGAGTCGCTCTGTGGACCGATCTTCTGGGACATCTGCATTGACCCATGCCTAAAGAAACTAAATGGAAGAGGTCTACTCTGTTATTGCTAATGCAGATGACATAGCGATACTAATTGAAGGGAATTCAAGGAATCAAATAGAGGATAAAATAAAGACAGTATCAAATGAACTAAAACTATAGTGTGATAAAAACAAGCTGACCATCTGGGCAAATAAAACGAAATATATGGTTTTCAAGAATAGACTAATTAGGAATCCAACAATAAAATATGAAAACAAGAACATAGCAAGAGTAAAGGCTTTTAAATACTTAGGTGCAATAATAGACGAGAAATTAAGTTTCAATGACCACATTGGAGAAACAACAAATAAAAATTGATAGTGGAAAATACATTAATAACTCTGGCGAATACTAAATTCAAACTACCTTTAAAATTAATTGGCCTATATAATAATTAGATAGAAAAAAGCAATTGGCACCTATGGGTCGAGCATTTGGGCGCACAGACTAAAAGAAAATAAGAAATTGGCTGAGAAACTGGAAAGAGCGCAAAGAACAATACTTTTGAAAATGTCCGGAGCTTACAGAACAACACCGGTAGTGGCATTAAATGTAATCCTAGGAATATTGCCATTGAATTTAGAAGCTAGGAAATCGGCTGCTTACTACTGGTTAAAGAAGAATAACTTAACAAAGACAACTGAAATCTTGAATCAAATGCCAAACTCGAAAGAGGAAATCGAAGAGATAATTGTAAAAATATGGCAATCACACTGGGAAACTTCTACACAATCAAGAAGACTTTTTGCTTTTATAGAAAGCACTGAGGAACGGCTTACTTGGGAACGATGGAATCGTGACAAAGGAATTGTCCACTTTCTGAGTGGGCTTGGACCTTATAAATCAAGACTACATCAACTGGGACTGGCGGCTTGTCCTGCGTGCGAATGTGGTCTGGTCTCAACACCGGAACATGTGGTTCTTAAGTGCCACAATCAATCAATTAAAAACGGACGGAAGAGTTAATAAACGAATTGTGGAGAGTAATGAATTATGTAACAGTAATAGAAATGCTGCGTGATGAAACGAAACGAGAAGTCCTGGATCAATTGGCGATCTATATTTCCTACATGGAAAAAAATAAATTTCATCAAAATTGAAAGGAACATACATAAAAAAATTATATGACTATTGAAGGAATCAACAGTTAAAGCACTTCAAATTCATTATACAACCACTCGGTGGTACGGATAAACGAATGCTACCGCAGGAAAGCCCGTCTGGAATGCTCAAGAGCTCCCGACAAGCGGATCGAAAGTCGCTATCGCGAATTAAATTACGTGTGCGGAAGTGATTAATCGTGTATAAACGGAATTATGGTCTTATAAACTCAAGTGCTGTAAATGAGTGTAAATAATAATCGGTATGGATGAATCGGTAAACTCGAACAAAAGCCTAACCTAACTACCGATAACAAATATAATGATAATGATTGAGTTGGGTCGTAACAACCTGACATCACATTTTCTGTTCTATAATCACTTTCTCCACTTCTCTCTTGCTTTCTTCTTATCTTATCTTTCCTGCTTTTCCAACCTGACTTTGACACGTCGTCGACTCTTCTTTCTTGATCATTATTTGATGTAGCAAATACTAAAGTGCTCTATTCCTCTTTTCCAAACGGTAGATAGATCCATAAATTGTAGTTGCAGCTCTGGCCACGGCGTTCGGTAGAAGTGAACGACCACCGAATCTGGGGTAATCTCTCAGATCAAGTCTTTATTGACCAGTGGCATGGAAGTCGTTCATGAAATGCGGACACTTGGATTCGACGAAGGAGATGACGATGAATGGTATCAAGATCTGGATTTCGAAGACGATGTAAGAGTTAAGCCGTGATCATCACAGCAGTCAGAGACCTCGCAGTCTTCGACGTCACTTTCATCGGGTTCCGGGTACTGCCCTTCTCCGGAAAAGAAGCAGAAGTTCTCCACTCCAATTGGCATAACTGAACACGGGTGGAATGATTACAAGAGGCGTACGCGTTCTGGACGATTAACCCAAAGACTGGACTTCCACGTGATGAGAGTGAAAACCTAACGACTGTTATGAACCAGTGCAGGTATGAACGTGGTGTACAACTTTGAGAAGAAGATAGACCAGCCATCATTGTGTGCTCTACATCAGGAAGTTTCGAGCAGTTCAAGGAGAAACAGGAGAAATGGCCCTGTCATCCACGATCTGGATCTGGGCAAATAGATCCGAACAAGACGCTTCTGTTCAAATCTTCTTCATCGTGGGTGTACAGGTTTAAAAAGCGAAACACGCACAGTCAGCATGAACTGGAAGGAGAAGAAAAAAGTAAACGTCGCTCAACGTGCGGATGTCTTCATGGAGCAAACACGAAATCTGATCATCTGTGTAGACTGGCTGCTTAAGAAAGTGTACAATGCAGATCAAAATCGCGTTGACAAGGAGTTGCATGGACTTCGGGCGCTACGATCGAAGGGAACACCGCTCCTCAGAGCAGTGGTTGGATCTAGGGCTACAACAACTTATAGATGATCGTGCCTGTCGATGGATGGTGAGAAAGTTCGACCAATGTATGTCCTTGTGTCCGAACATTCTGGCTTATTCCCTGCATCCTGCGAATATCAAAGATGTCGCAGGTAATTCGGCAAGCATGAGTAAGGAGAACTTGAAAAAGTTCTACACCAAAGTTTTCTGGCCAAGGGCTCCTGCGGATCGAAAGACGATCCTCCTGCTCGTGGTCTGCATACATGGATGCCATCTCTTTGATGCCCTTAAACATGCAGATGTTGATTTCAAGATGAGGTGGATTCCTGGAGGATGTGCAGGAAAGATTCAACCATTAGGTGTGCACCTCTTTCGGTAGTACAAGTCATTTATCCGGTACGTAACTGACACACATCTGGCACCGTGACCGATTCCTGGCATTGCAGTCGTTCACGATCTATCAGTTCAGCGCTCCCAGGTTCAGAAACTTGATTCGGTACGCAATCTACAAAGCTGCTTACTTGGACGAAGCACAGGGAATGTGGATTTCGCCTCACGATTACTGTTTTGACTCAATCGACAGTGACACGTGTTCCAGGTGTTAGTTTTTGTCAAGTATGCACACTGTGAACAAACTTTGTTTCTCATGCTCTGTTTCTCGAATAAGAATCATTTGATTTTTAAAAAAATGTCTTTTTGGCTGTTTGAATGATATCTTACGCTTGCCTGTCATGCTTTATAGATTGTATGGTTTCTATGTAGTATATTACATACGTTTAGCAGAAAGAGACGTTAAGCAAATGCCTAGATGTGGTAATTCCTCTGGATTCCTATGTTAAATTTACAGGCACATAATTCTCGAACCCCTTGATGGATGGCGTTGGGAATCCATATCAATCCTAATTAGGACTGGGTCTTTCAGGATATGTGTCGCATTCCGCCATTCCGGATTCAAAGAAGCGAAGTGTTACTTCTCAACATTTCGCTTCCGCGTAGAGTGAGGCTTGGTAATTGTATCTGGAAGTTCATTATGCTCAAGATCACAAACTGGCCATGGGACTAACATCTTCGTTTCCTTTAGGTTTTTATGTACCAAGAATTACAACAACAAGCGAATTATCAGTAAAAGGGTTTCAGAAACAGAGAGTTGAAAGGAGCGGTTGAGAAACACTTGCAACTTGATGAGAACAATTTTAGTTGCAAGAGTTCCAGCCAAATGCAGAAATAGTGGCTCTGTGTGTGATGCTGCAAAATAACTTTCCCGTATCTTGTAGCCCATTCAGGTAACTTTTCGATCAATGCATGGTTCAAATTGATCATTTATAGACGGTAGTGAAAGGTATTAACTGTTTTACCTTGTTTCAGATGCCCATGATACACGACACTCTTCTGATCCCATCAAATACACAACAGTTTTCTTTCCAAAGCGACTCGAACTTGCGGTCGATGCTGATGGTTGTCCTGGATCAACGCATGATTTTCTGCGTTTTGGGTTACCATTTTCGTCTCCAGTAACGATCTGATGCAAAAAAGACTTCCTTTCTTGCCGAGAAGCAAAACTTCACACATCGTTTTTTGCTTTTCCATCTGTCTGCCGTTAAGCCTATGTGGTACTAATTTTCCTGCCTTATGGATCTTTCCCATGGCATGGAGACGACCTCGCATGGTTCGGCGAACAACATTCAACCTCTCCGCCATTTGTTGAGTTTGCGTAGCGTCCTAGTCCAACTATGTTTGCAATTCGGCATCTTCAAACTTTTTTGTTTGACCTCGGCATTCTTTGTCTTTCAACTCAGTCACCACTTTTGAATCGTCTAAACCAACGCATACAACCGTCTTGCTTTGGAACATTGTAACCGTAGGTTTCCACAAGTATACGACGGCTTTCACTCGCGTTTTTCTTTGAACAAGAAAATCAGTACGTGCCGCAAATGTTCTTTATTTGGCTCGACACTCGACACGTTTACCGCACAAGAAAAATTACACACTTGAAATCGTTTAAACATCAGTGGCGTTTCGAAAGGTACTGACATAGCAACAAAATGACATGAGAGATGAGACTGAACCAACATTGTTTCCTGCGCATTCTCTTAAATAATAATTATTAACCGGCACACCTGGTATAACTTCAAGGCAGCAGCAACATTTTTTGAGACCACAGTTATGGTAATATTACTTGCAACATTTAGAGTAAATTTATTAACAAGGACGTCAGTGAGGGTGAGTTTCTCACATCAGAATAAGGAAACAGTTCTTTTGCGAAGATTTCGAAAATTGAATGTCTTCGTAGCTAGCGATGTGCAAAATTACGGCAGCAACGACGTAAATGACGTCATATTCCCAGACGTAATAACACAAGATGTGTTGGTTTAGCAAATTGCAATCAGTTGTACCCAATACATTCATTTCACCAAAGTTTAGAATGAAGGAGTAGCGCATAGACAGTTCGCAGACTTGAGAGTTTCTGTCAAGGTATTAACAATGTTAAATAGGGCAAGTGTTAAAATCTTCTCTAAACTCGATTCTTGGATATTTTATCTTTGATGAATTAAGAGTATTGGATTCAACTTCGATAGGGATTTGCTAATCCAACACGTCTTGCTTCATCACTTCTGGAGATACGGCGTCATTTAAGAGGATGCCTCCATCACTTTGGCAAAGCAATTAATATTTCGGCATTTTCGCAAAGGAACTTTGTTCTTGGTCTGATGCAAGAAATTCACCCTTAATGACTCCTATATTTTTCACCCAATATAAAAACAGTGGTTGTTCTTTAACTGTTCGCTTTTGCAACTTTCTATATTTTTGTTTAGAAAATTGTTACAAAAAGATTAATGATATTTTGAAAAAATATATACTTTAAACTGATATTCTAGTGTAGAATATACTAAAATTTTTGGTTGTATAGCATTTTTCAATTTTAAAGATTTAAAAGGAAGGTAAAGAACACATAATGTTCAGTTGCACTTACAAGAATCAGTTCGTTTAATGTATTGTTTACTTTTCATATTACTGAATATGTTTTTCTACGAAATTGTAATGAAAAATGTGTTGGCACGTTCAAGAAGAACAAATGTATTTTAAACAAGAAAAACCAAGGTAAAGAACATCATAATGTTCATTTGTACTCACAATAATGAGTTCTTTTAATGTATTGTTTGTTCGCCATATTCCTGACTTTTTTTTCTAGGAAATTGTAATAAAAAAACGGCACGTCCGAAAAGGAAAATAAATAATTTTATTATGTACTGTTATATTTTTTAACTCTCACAATAATTACCATTACTTATCAACATTTAGATATTAAAATTAGTTTTAGTTTACTTGTTTTCTTTATAAACAATTTAGTATTATTTGATTCCATGGTTTACATTGTCTTCAATTTGGGTCTTATTTTACCTCCCAGTTTCAAAATGTTCACTCCTTCAATTTTGGCGAGAGCCAAATGCTTTTGAATATATGGTTGATTGTGATATTTCTAATGTCAGAGTTGAAATTATTTTTCAGTGCACATACATATTAAGTTTGTCAGCAAAATTGAAGTGGAATGAATTACCTTTTTTATTAGGAATACACTGGTAAAGTTTATTGTTAGGGTGTGCTCATACCCTGTATATATGTGTTTTGTATGTTAAACAGTGATTTCAAATTTTCTCACCTAAATAGCATCGTGCGATTCCGTCCTTTCATTTTTCCGAGATTTCAAGAGATACGGAGATAAATGTAGACGGAAATCTAATCAGAAACATCGTATTAACTTCAAGCTATCATAGCTTAGAAAGTACAAGACATATCATGGGTAGTCTAAGACCTTGTCAAAGAAAGGGCCTCACTACATCTGAAATGTGACTTGCAGCTAGAAGTATGTATTTAATAGCAGTGGCAAAGACATCAAGCGATTTTACACTGTTTTCTTATTGTTGTACGAAATGAAACCACACATTTCTAATGTAATGAAGTCTTATTTCTTTGACAATGTCTTAGTCCACCCATCATGTGCCATATTTTACAAGCTATGATGATTTAAAGTTAATACATTGTCTTTGATGTTCAAATTTGTGCGTCGTGTATCTCTGTATCCATTGGGATGTCAAAAATGGATGAGAAAGCTTTCTTGTTTCAATATAACGAATCATATGGTGTTATAGGTACACGCATTTTTAGTAACCAATGGCATATGAACTGGGGAAAGAGTGGCCCTTCTCTGGGCCAAAGGTTGGGGATTCAGCTTTTTTGGGTAGTGGGCAAGCAAGTGGAAATTTGGTTGGGTAACGAGTGGCCCAAGTATGGGCCACTGGTAGGGAAAATGTGTTCCGTTATGGTTGGGCCATACGTTGTTTCACGGGTGGGAAAAGGTTGAGCCAAAGGTATTGCCATTTCATTTCCCATCAAATGACTAGCAATTTGTTGGATAACTGGCGGGGAATACTCGGGATATGGTAGGCCCACTGATGGCATTCCGCCTGGTATCGGGAAATGGTGGGGTTTTCTGATCATCCCACCCAGTGTCCCACCCCCCGGCAACTAGCCGGCCACAATCCATCGGCCGTGCAGCCCAGCCTGTGGGCCACCGTGTGGCCCATCCGCGATTTCCTCATGGGGATGTTAGTATGTTTACATGGTTCAAGGGGTAAATTGTAATTTATGGCAGTCAAGAAATGTAAAAATTAGAGCTATGGAGCTATTTAGATTCCCTTGCGGTTGGGCAGACACATGGAGTCTGTTAAAGTCTAATAATAAATATAAAGTCACTAACCCGTTTTCGCTAGTTCGACATTATATCCAATATAATCTGTATGCTTTTGATACTTGAAATATCTTCCAGCACGACACAAGCTAATTTCAAGTGTGCAAGTGACCAATCAATGATCAATAATGTCAGACTCCTTGCATCGATTTCATTGCATTGATCACAATGTACTTATCAATGCACTGCAAAAGTCATTGCGAGCGGCCATTAAGGATTGCTCGGTGCACATATTTTAGAGGCTTTCCCTTCTCGCACGCCTCGATAAAGTCGATATCGCTCGGGAGGAAGTTCATGCATAGACACAAAATAATGCCGAGTAACCAAAGGTGGGTTAATTAAAGCCAGATTATGTCTCATGGATTGCATCTTGCTATTGCCTTATCGGACACATTGTAATTCCCGCCCTTCTGCTACCGTAAAGAATCCCTCTTCTTCACTGGTCTTTCTGCTTTATTCTCCATTAATTCGAGACGGTAATGCTTACAGTTTTCAATATTAACAAATAAAAAAAAATACCTATTAGTTTACACCTCTACGGAATTTAATCAGGAATTAATAACTAATTTTTCTAAGTTATAGTGCAGGCATTTTTTTTCTGGTTTAGATTCTTTTTAATGATATATATATATATATATATAAGTTAAATCTACGTATAGTGAGGTAAATGAATGAAAATTTAAAAGGATTGGGAAGGCCTCTGGACACGGTGAACCAATGGTGATTTGTCATTACCTTCCTCAGGATCAGAAGGGAAGAAAAAAATGGAACATCCACGCTCTGAACGGATTTTGAACTCATAAAGCTGTGTCGCCCGCGTTCGCAGAATAATTCCTTAATGAGGCCATCTACATATGTGGCCAGGGGTCTTACGCAGTTAACGGCTACAGATTTCAATATTGTTCATTGTGTAGTGTTATTCTGCTAGATTTTTTTCATTTAACCGCACCTGGAGTTAATTTAAAATTTGCCTAAAAATGAAATGTAAGTATAATAACATATTATATAGATTTCATATAAATATTATCTGGATGGTGTACATAAAACAATTGGGATTTCGTAGTTTTCTTCCATACGCAATATGGCGGATGGCCACACTGGACGATTCACGGGCGGCCATTTTCGACTGCAAAAAATTGGCAGCTTCGGCGTCTCCCTCTAATCTAATTCCTTCAAGGTTTTACTCCGTTTCAGTAGGTTCAGTCTATGGTGTGCTTTGTTTATGATATTGTTGAGGTGTGTGCGCCAGGAAAGATGGTGATTTAATATAAGGCCTAAGTATGTAACTTTGATGGGTGGATGAGTTTATTATGAACGGAGATGTTTAATTGTCTAGGATTAAAAGGTATTAAAAAACTCAATAGTTGACGTATAAATTAGATTAGATTTTATTTAATTCTGTTGACCATAAACATACAATTATGTACAATGGTATAGAACATGTCAGTAATTATAACAGAGAATTATACATAGATGAACGAAAAAATATAATAGAAATTAGGATGCTACAAGACATCAAAAACAATGTAGAAAATATTTATAATAAATGAATAATTACATAATATATACAGGAATTGTAGTGTATAACACTTCTGTTACTAATTAATACATTGCAATAGTTACATTTTCAGTATTTATCTTTTTTGTATATATGGGGGCATTCAAAGCAGTGAGCGCTCACTGAGCACTCAATGAGCGCTCAGTGAATTTGCCCTTTGAATGCCACTGGCTGTTTCCGGCTCACTCTGAGCCGCCGCCATTTTTTCGAGCCAAGGAATCTCACGCTCAATTTGAGCCGGAAGTGCTTGTATAGGCAAAATGGCTTCCGAAGCAGAAATTTCAGCGTTACGTACGAGTATAATAATACGTACTATGAAATATCGGGAAGACATCGGCTGCACTTCCTACTTCAGAATAGTAAGATGTTAGAAAAACATATTAGTTGTATTAAATACATTTCATCTAACTTATGGTGCGCTAGAGATGCATATATATATATGCTGAATCGCTACTTTCGTATACACATCACTCTGGCGTTAGGAACAAAACC
Source organism: Lepisma saccharinum (assembly GCA_022664845.1). Classification (NCBI taxonomy): domain Eukaryota; kingdom Metazoa; phylum Arthropoda; class Insecta; order Zygentoma; family Lepismatidae; genus Lepisma; species Lepisma saccharinum. Next base: position 60,655 of record JAGDQP010009047.1, read on the forward strand.
CATTTGCATGTGGTATTAAAAGAGTTTTAAATAAATATTAATTTC
>JAGDQP010009048.1:0-21300 GCA_022664845.1 Lepisma saccharinum
GAATAGAATATCGAAAATAAAAAATCGTAGGAAATAAAAATCGCATAATCGTTTGATATATAGATTTTTATCGATATCGATATTTCAAGTTTCAAAATATCGATCGATCCAAAATACCGATCGATATATAAAAATTGCACGCCATACCGGCAGCAAGATCTGAATGTGCTCGTCTATCAAATGAAGTTCCGATTGTTAGTGTTATTAAAAAATATTTATTATTATTCAATAATTGAACGTATTTATGTCATTAGGCAAGTCAGGCTGAGGATTGAATATATGGTGGAGCAGGGGATGTTGGAAGATGTCGGTCAGGGAATCATCAGTAGGTACTATCCCGGCATTTACATGGTATGACAATCAACCCCGCTAAAACCTCAGTCAGAATGAGATGTCGCTAAGATCGTTTCCAGGACATTCCGATTGTCAAGCCATCGCTCTACCAAGTGAACTACGACTACTCTATATATTATTCTTTACTATTATTATTATGGCCTTCGGGCATCTCAGTTTCAGGCCGAAATAGGGAAGGGGAAAGGATGCCGGAAGACGTCGGGTCACGGCCTGTGTTGAATGTGTTATCACAGCATTTGCCAGGTGTGACCAGGAAAACCCTAAAAGAACCCCGGTCAGGATGGCCAGCAGCCCGCAGCCAGCAGCCATTTCGAATTGGAAACCTTCCAAATGCTAACACACTTAACAATCTGTCTATTAAGTCACGGCTGCTTAGTTGCTATACATGCTTTTTAATCTGTTAATTTTCTCAGAGAAGATACCACTTTTAGATTCATGTGATTAATGTATTCTATTTTATAGTAAATACATACTATCTATTATTGTTCCAGGGTGTGTCGAAGAAGACAATTACGGACGCTGCACCTTGACCTTCGTTGTGTTACCGAAGGTTGTATCACTAAAAGTTATATAAAAAGCACAGAAGTTATTTACATGTGTTTGAAGTGTTTAATGTGAACATTTATCTTTCCTGCTTTTTTTTGTTTTTTTTTTTCTGTTGGACTGTTGACTTTCTAAACTCATTTTTGGAGAGAAAGAACATAGTATATTTTTTTTACTGAATCAACCGTGTGTACAATTTACTAACTGTTAAAACATAAATAAAATTGTAATGTTTTTTTCCTATATTTGGGGTTACATTTTTTTATTTTTATTGATTTAGATGCTAATTTTTTAAAGGTGTTGTCATGTTTTACTTAAAAATTAGTACGTACATGCCTGAATTAAGGATACCATCCCGACATTCGTCTGGGACAAGAAAACACGGAAAGAAATCAATCGGAATACTTTTTGTGGTACCCAGCATGATATGGTTTGTGGTGATTTTTAAAAATATTTTTAATATATATCAACCATACCGAAAGCATATATTTACTATCTGTATAACATTCAAGGTTGAAGTTATAGTTGAGGCGCGTTGTATCAAAATCCGTTATATCCACTTTTATAAAACTTACCAAAAACAGGTGATTTTACAGGGATAAATTAGGTTTTAATTTGCAGCCTTTGAAGCCATAGGTAAAAATGACTATTTTTTTTCAAAGTATTTAGGAAAAAATTAGATATAACGAATATAGATACTACGCGTCACAGCTAAATGTATTACATGTCATTCAGATTTTACGTCAGAGCGTTTTTGGTCAAATTATACCCCTTCCCTCCTTATAGTAAGCAACATTAAGTAGATGCTCTATCCCTAATACGTAGACTCCCAACAAAAATAAACAAAGCTTGACCTCTCTCTCCCCCGAATGCTGACGAAGTATTTGAACGATTCCTGACATTAAAATATGTACATGCTTCAAATACATATTTAACTGTACTGCGTAGTATCAAAATTCGTTATTTACAGTAAAAAATAAATAACGAATTCTAATACTACGCTCCACAGTTACCAATATGTGTTTGAAATATGTACATTTTTTAATTTCAGGAGTCGTTCAAATATTACGTCAGCGTTCGGGGTCGGGAATTTAAGCTTTACTTATTTATGCTGGGCGTCTAAGCATTAGGGATAGGGTATCTACTTAATGTTCGTTACTGCGGGGAAGGGGGTCCAAATTGACGAAAAACGCGCAGCCGCGAACACAAAAATATTGTGTATGAAAGTGTCTAGAAAGTGCATTTAATTGTTCCAAAAGTGCTTGAAAGCGAATAAAGTGTCCTGAAAGTAGTCAAAAGTAGTTTCCAAAACACACTTTTGGAACACATTAAAATTGAGGGCGCTTCTTTTTCACTTTTAAGCACTTTTGTAGCACTATTAAGGGAACACTTTTGTACACTTTTAAAGTACTTTTGAACACCTTTGAGACGCTTTCATAGCACTTTATTTCACTTTTGGACACTATAAAAGTGTTCGAAAGTGAGCTAAAGTCGTTTCCAGAAAGTGCTCAAAGGTGTTCAAAAAAGTGTTAAAAAAGTGTGTTTTTTTTTACAGTGTAGGTTCGAATCCGGCCGCAGACAAGTGAGATAATTTTCAAGTATAAATGAAGACGCGTAATAGAATATATACAGGATATATACAAGACCATGTTTTCTTTCTAGAACTACTGTAAAAATATACATAATTCCGTTTATTAAAACAATAAATTTCCCTCAGCGATCAATATCGTTACCGATTAGCATCAATATCTCCAGTGGCACACAAACGTGTCTTGAACGCGTTGATTTTTTGTTTTATTTCGTTGATTAACCGTTATCGGTTGAAAGAAACTACTTTGATTTTAAATCGTATTTCAACAGACTTAATATTGTTGATAAGATGTTAGTTCAAAGTGGATTCAACGGTTAATATTCAACTATGGTATAGATTTCGTTTCACGGAATTCTTTCTAATTTAATTGAATAAAATTTGTTGTTAAAAGTTATAGTTGAATGCCATTAACTATTATTTTGTGTCCTCTTTTGCATGTTGAAAACACGTTCAATTTTTATCTATATTTCAACGAAAATTTGATTTCGTTGATAGTACGTTAATTTGACATGTTTTTTGAACTGTGCCATAGATTATCTTTGCAAGTTAATTGCATAAAAATTGTGCTTATAAGAGCGAATAGAATGAAATTAACTACGTTTCTCATGTTATCATTTGTATGTTGAAAACAGATTGAATTTTAAATTATATTTCAACGAACATTTAATTTATTTAATAGGACGTGCGTTCTTCTAAGGCGACATATTACACATGAGAAATGCAAATTTAATAGTGCAAGCGATGATCAAAGTGTTAAAGAAAGAAAATTGCACATAACAAAGAAAGAAGGAAAGTATTCTTTATTATTATTCTTACATGATGGTTAAACAACAAGTCCGGATTTGTGGCGACTACATTCAAGACTACCTTTACGTCTTCGTTACAAAAAGGAAGTAGTAAAAGAGTCTTGACTCTCATGGCGGTTTCGTGGAGAAGTGGTCAACGTGTGGAAACTACCAATGACGAGTGTGGAATGTTCCAGCTTCGAATCCCACAGCAGCGGTTGGATAATTTACTGATGGAAAATTAATATATTATGATGAAAGCAACGGACAAAATGCAGCTAAATGTGTATACCAATAGATAGCACCCATTCTCTGTTTTGGCCAACTGAATCCGTTTCTTCATTGACCGCTTCTTGATTTCAACCTGTTTCTTCTCAACCGTTATTCACGTCGAATAAACAAGCGGACATTTCGGCACATTTATAAGGTTAAGATTACGTTTCAGTACTAATATTTAATCCACGTATTTTCAACATATGTGTGCTATTGGGGGAAATATCGGCAGAAGGGTTTACCATTAGATATTGCCCGATGTTGGATAACAATATCGTTCGGATACGCAAATTGTCCGTTACTGATATTGGCCAATTCTGATGTCCTATTGGGGTAGCTTTACTAGATTAAAGAAGAACGATAAATAAGTCAGTTTCTGTACCTAATTCTGAAGTCAGTTTCTCAGTGTTACATACAAACAGACAAAGTAGACACAAAAATGTAGGGGTGGGGGGAAGCGAAGCACCAAAATGGTGTCACAGTGGAGTGTTCAGCTACGGTTCAGAAGTGAAAACTTACCCTAGTAGTACACAAACGTTGAAAATACGTGGATTAAATGTTAGTACCGAAACGTTATGTTAACGTTGTAAATGTACCGAAATGTCCGCCTGTTCAACGGTTTATTCGACGTTGAATAATGGTTGAGAAGAAACGATGAAGAAACGGGTTTAGTTTGCCAAAACAAGCATGAATGCTGTCTATTGAAAAACACACATGTAGTTTCATTTTATCCGTTGCTTTTATCACGATCTACGGTGTTAATTTTCCATCAGTAAATAATCCGAGCGGCTGCTGTGGGGTTCAAACACAGGAACGTTTTGCACTTCTCGTTGGTAGCTCAACGTGTTGACCACTTATCCAAGAATCCACCTGGAGAGTCCACTACTCTTTTACTGTGTCGTTGAAAATAAATGTTTGTTGAAATATAGTTTAAAATTCAACCTGTTTTCAACATGCCAATGAAAACATGAAAAATATAGTTATTTTCGTTGTATTCACTTTTAATTATATTGTTTAAGCAATTAAATAGAAATACAAACGTGAAACGAAATCTAGGAGATAGTATGAATGATAGTTGAAAGTACGTCACATTAACGTCGTATCAACGAAATTCTAACTTCGTTTAAATATGGTTTAAAATTCAATTTGTTTTCAACGTGCACATGAACACACCAAAATTAGTTTGTGTAATTCTATTAGTTTTTAATTATATTTTTTGACATAACATTAGTAAGAAATGCATTAAACAAAATCTATTTGCCATATATGAAAATAGCATATTGAATATAGGTTTCATTAACATGTAATCAATGACGTCTTTGTTGAAATAAATAAAAAAAACACTGGCGTAACAGGCCTATAGGCCCTGAGCCTGCCCCAACGCCATCTGTCTGTCTTTGGTGGAACTACGTCCACTTGAGTAACGGCTGTGTGGTCAGCACTGCGCGAACCTAACCACGAACAGGCGTATCAGGGGCTTACCAGACCGAGTGTGGCCGTCACGTCTTTATTCACGTGACTCCCAATTTGCCTCACGACGCTGGGTGGACGCCGAAAAGTGGGACTCCAGCCAGGAATTGAACCCGGGACCACGTGGACCTGAGTCCAACGCTCTAACCACTAGACTCTGGAGCCCTTCTTTGTTGAAATATGATTTTAAAATAAACGTATTTTTTTCAACCGATAAGGGTTAATCAAGGAAATGAACCTAAAATTAACGTTGAAAACACGTATGTGTGCTATTGGGGTATACAAGAAATGCCCCTAAAATTGATTTTATTGAGGTGCGGAAAAAATATATTGTTTAAAACATGAAGAAAAACACTTGTTACGCAGTTAATATTCTAAAACTTCCTCTTGAGGAAGAGAACTGACTAAGGAAACCTTTCCTTTTTGTGTCCTTGAATTTTAAGGATTTTCAAAATAGATAATGTATTTCACTCAGAATCTACTCTTTCCTTATCGCTCCCACAACCTTTAGCTTCCGTTCCTTAATTAAGCTTTTACAAGTCCTGATCATTAGCAAGATAAACGAATTAATGAATATTTTAACCGTATGATAATTACTGTGATCCCAAAGAAAAAAAATTAAGCACAATTTCGAACATTCATGGGTAATTTTTGTCCGTTCTGGTTCCTTCGTAACATTTCATAAGGATAGGTCATCTAATTGATAATTATTGCAGATTGCGCTGACTCACGAAACAGAAAGAAATTTTAAACACTCCAACTAAGTGAAAAAAAAAACCGCTTCTGGCATCCAACGGAATGAACGTAAACCATGGTCGTTCATTTTTTTTTATTTCTTCGTATTGTATTGCCATTTAAAATCCAGGTAAAGTGTCTGGTTTAACGTGCTTGATTTTCATAGCACGTCTTTCCGATCTAACCACCATCTTCTTTTTTACCGTCTGGTTGTTCATAGATCTACGTGCGCGCGTTGTATTATGGGAAATTCTTCCTCAGTCTTGTTTTTTTTTCTTGTTCTTCACTTGCTAGCTTGTCTGCTGAACTCAAGTGAAGTTTATGCAAGATGGCAAGGACGAATCAACAACCCAAAAGCAAACAAATATAAACAAGATTTTTGCTTGTGTTGCAAACAAAGAAACAAACAAAAATTGGAAGCACAAGAAACAAAAAAAAAAAAAAAAAAGGAAGCCCCAACAAGTATCACAGAAAACAAGATCCTATTCCTTGTAACCAGCAGCCGGGAGCAAAGTGATGTTAACAACAGCAAACGTTTAAGACAATCAATCATGTCTAATTTTCGCTCATTTTTAATAGCCTCATCTTTATAGCCTCCAACCCAAAATGAAGCCGTTCTTTTTCAGGGTCGAAGAAAGAATTGGAGGTGGTTTGCTGGAGGCAAAATCGTGATCTTATCGTGACGTCATCGTTAGGAACATTAATAATACTTTTCATTATAAGCGGCTTCGCATAACCAAAAGGAAATTCTTCGTCAGCTGAGATCAGACAGCTTTTGTATATACGACCTTCTCTTTAAGAGAACTTCAAGATGAGGAACACGGTGCGGGGGAGACGTATTCGCATCCTACGAGGTGGAATAACATCATAACAATAAATATAGCATATTCATCTATAAAGAATGTTTTAGTGTCGTATACCTAGGTAGAATGAGTTGAAAATTATGTTATAAGCCTACTGCACAGAACGAAATTTAAAGAAAACCAGAACCTAGTACATATAATGGCGCCAAAAGCACGACATTCACTGCTCTTTTGTTATCTTTCAAGGTATTTTCAAACAGCAAAAATATACACTTCTTTTACACTTTGTAAGATCAGCTCTCGCACACTTAAATCCATGTTTGATCAATTATTTTTACAAGTAAGAGTATATTATTAGAATACTCTTGCAGACTAGGGGAAAAATATGTTCAGCGAGGTTAAATCCAGGGTTAAATCGATAATAATCTAACGCTTTAACCAAGAAATTCAACACATTTCTCGGTAAATATTAGCAACTTCGGTTGCACAAGTTAGTAACCATGAAGTTATTAGTATAGAAAATGTGTACATAAAGCAAACAAAATATGCATACAAGACGTTTACAAAGGGTACCAAATGTTTACATATTGTACAGAATGTGTGCATAAAATGCATAGAAAGTATACATAAAGTGTACAAAATATGTATATAAATATGTACAAACTTTGTATATAAGGTGAGAGTGACAGAAAAATGCATAACAAGTGTACAAAATGCCCCTTTCTCTTAAATATGATACTCTCGCCGGCACTTTTGTACACTTTTTATGAACAGAACTAACACCCTTTCAGAAAAGTATACAAGAAGTGTTTTTTTAGAGTGTCTAATGAGGAAACATTATTAAATAGCTTGTTTCCTGGTTTCAATTCTCCAAATTCACGTTTAAACTAATGCATAATACAATATGGCTTGTTTTATTTTTCATTGTAGAGGCAACGGAAATAAAAGTTTAATGATGTGATAAGTTGTTATAATTAAATATGCTTAGGAAATTTTTTATGAGCGTGGCTTCCATTTTATCATGCAGTATATTCTTCTGTAAATTTTCCAAATACGTGAGTTCTACACGACAGAGAAATTTTATGGTATTTTACGTGCTTCAGCGAACGAAATCTTAACTTGATTTTATAGTGAAAGATGCTGTCTGATAATAATAATAATAATAGTCTTCTAATCCTTGATTTCAACACAAAGCCTATCCGAATGGGCGTTTTTTAAAACAGATATAAAATGCAAGATATTTTATTATTTAGTACCTCGGCAATAACTGGTTCGGTTCAGTGCGGTTCTTGGAACGAAATTTCATCGTTCGAGTAACAGCTCTTTAGGAAATAAATATTTATTCAATTATTCGTTATCCGCAAAATCTTCAAGTTCAACACATTATGATCACACAGTCGAAAATTAAACAAAATACCGCCAGTATCAAAGGCAAGAACTTTAGCCATATAGATCTTATAGGGATTCACCGCGTGACAAATTTGTGAAGGTAATGGTAAGACCAGAGCTGAAACCAGCTCACGTTTGGTGACCCGGCATCACTCTGTTCAAAACCGGACCCGAATGACCCAATTGACTCGGTCTTCACCTGAATGAGCCGGTGATCAGGTCTTGACCCAAATGAAGAACCCAACTTTGTGATCCGGCAACCCGATGATCGCCTCGTATATTGACCTTATAGAGGTCGAATTTTTCGTGCTCTGAGGCTAAAAGTCCTATCTCGGTCAGACCCTGAAAGAAACACGTTTCAAACACAACACCGTATAATAAGGAAAGAATAAAATCTCTGCCATGACTTCCAGATCACCGGGACCCAAGGATTGACCCGGTCCAAAACTTGAATCGACTGACCCGGTGACCTGTTTCAGCTCTGGCTAAGACCTCTAATGCTGGACCACTTTACATTTTTGCTCTGATTTCGATTCTACTCTAATCTTATGGAAATGAGTTCAAAATCTTCAAAAACCGTTATAAAACAAACGAACCTGATTTTTTTTTTATATATAATTAAAAGAACGCAGCTGTGGAACAATGTCACTTTATCCAATAATTACGCGTGAATTATAGTTCAATTCGTTCTAGATTTGTCAGTTAAGTAAAGTACTATGCATTGTTCTTGCCTCTTCAGTTACAGGTGTAAACTAGAATGCAGTTCATCAACGACAATTAGCGGTGTTGACATGTATTCCAGTGTAGCAAGCAGTGTTATCGAAATTATACTAGCGCAGCGAAAGTATATGGTTTCAGCGACCTAACTCAATATCACGTCTGTTGACATTTTCATGGGAAAAAACAGTATTTCCGAACCTTTGATGAAGCGTTAAAAATCAGTAGGTGAATGAACTATATATCCATGGTTTCCAGATTTTTGCTTTTTTTTTTTATTCTTCAGAGGAGGACGAACAGTTGAATTGAAAACGAAAGACAACTGCCTATACTTTTTTTTTTCTTGCGATCAGAGGAAAGAAACCCTGTTGAACAAGAAGAGCATTTTTTCCTTGCTTCCAGATTCTGACTTTGAAAGCGTAGTTTACACTTTGGTTATACTACAGGTTGCAGTTGTACCCTATCATTAAACAATAAAAAATGGTTCACAAGAATCAAATAATTTGCTAATATCAGCAACAAATATTTTATTAAGAGTAATAATTATCAATACAAGAGTACACACACGTATAATTCAAGAGACATTTTATTTTGTTTATTTATCAATATTATCACTGTAGTAACTTTTACAACCAATGTAAAAATCACAGTCCAGTAAAAAAAAAAAAAACTTTGTACTCGTAACAAGCACTACACAAGCCATCTAACCGTTAGAAAACTTTCAATTCAAATGCACAATTAATAATCTAAAGTTATTAGATTAACTAATTTACCTGATAGTACGAGAAATCACATTTCTTGGACTTACCCCCTCCTTTCCCTGATCTATTCAGTTGTTAACCAACACATATGTTTACCATTGCTGAATAATAAGTAAATTTAAATAAAGAGGCTAATTCAATCCTTAGGTAACATTGGGTTATGTTTAACATAAACACTGCGGACAATTAACTAAACTTCGTCGGTACAAAAGATACTGTTTTCCATTGGTCTCACAAGTAAACATACTGATGAGGACAGAAAAAGACTTACTCATTTTTTTTCTTCCGTCTTGTTTAGAATGTCAAAATATGAGCGCATGCAAATTTTGGCAACTCAAGCGCAATTACTTTGGGAGATATCGACGATATAAAAGTCAATAAAAACTTTTGGTAAACTTTTTTTTCTATGGCCGCAGTCTAGTAACTTTGGACTGCGGCCCGTCACGATTCGCATTTAGCTGTTAAACTCCACACCCATAAAGTAAATGATACCTAAATGGATACAAATTGTTCCTGGCTATATAGTACCCTATTGATATGAATTTGTAGGCATTTGGGTTTCATTTCCTCTGTTATTTCAAAACGAAATGGGTGTTTTCAGACTATTGTATGTATCATTTGCCCAGTCGAGTGTCACATACCCTTTTCTCTCACAATAATACATTTACGGCAAAACTGACACCATAAACGTATTTCTCGTGAAATTCTAGCCCAGAATGACATTTTACACGACACCTTTCCCATTTAAGAAAATCAATCGAGATTCAATATGGCGAACTTCAAGATGGCGGCCATGATAAACTAACCCTCTAACAGGTAGCGCCTTCCACTCAGTATCCATTACTGTGTAGCCCTATTTGCTTTTCATTTGTTTCAGCAATTTAAAAATATGAGTATTTCCACACTTTTCTATTACTCTCCAGAAACAAGAATCTGACTTTTATATCATTGATATCACCCGAAGCAATTGCGCTCGAGTTGCCAAAATTTTCATGCGCACATTCTTTTACATTCTAAATATGAAAGAAGAAAAATTATAAGTTTTTTCTGCCCCATCAGTATGTTTGCTTGTCAGCTGGCGTCCTGCGTGACACTCCACGGAAATAATATACGTGTGTCGGTAGGTATAGGTGGTTCACAATTGCTGTGGCACACGTGGTTCGTGCCATGTGTGTGTTCTGTGTGTGAAAGCTGAAACCGGGCCACTTTTGGTTACTCGGTGTTCCGGCCTGACCCGAATGTATGTGACCCGGTCTGAAACTTTACCTGAATGACCCGATTGACCCGGTCTGAGAGCTATAATGAACCGGGAAGTTTCGATGTCGCATTTTTCGTGCTCTGGAGGTAACACTTCTGGCCCTGGTCACCCCAAAAGTATAACACTGTTCAAACGCAAGGAAATAATTAAAATATCGGCGATGCCCTCCGTTCATCGAGTCTAAATCAGGTCAGACCGGGTCACAAGCATGGACTCGGTCTATAACTTGACCCGAGTAACTCGATTAAGCTGGTGGCCCGTTTCAGCTCTGCCGTGTGTGCAGCATAAGACGGAAAAACATATGTGAGTAAATGGCAAAAAAGGATTATTGCATCTGGTCTGGTAAGTCCTGTCTCTGCATTGATTGTAATGACGTCTGCCGTAGAGTTCACCTAACACACGTGGTGTCTTCAAGTTAGGACTTTGTACAATCTGTGCTGTTCTGGTGATGCTTCACCTACGCTGACATTGACGCTTTGCTGAAAGTCACTGTACGCTTGAACCAACAGAACTATATTTGGCTCCTAGACGAACAGATGCTATCTTTTGTTCACCTTTTCACTGATAATCTAACTCTGAACTCAACCATTTATCAGGACTATATGTACAGCGAGCTAAAGATGTCTCTGATTGTTTCGACTAGTATACGGAGGACCTCTCACACGTCCTCTGGTCAGCAAAGCCCCCTGATTTGAATTCAATTGAAAATCTGTGGAAAACCAAGAAACAGTGGATCAAACAGAGACATAGACGCGAAACGAGTTTCGTGTTCAGCTTATGTATACAATGGATTGATTTCAATTTATGTAGTCCATACCACATGGTATTGCTGCTGTGATTCGCTCCAAAGAAGGACAACGCATTAACTATAAGGTACGATTTTGAATAGGGATCTAACTTTTTGTCAAGTAGGCCTATCCTTACTTTTTTCAGTAAATCCGAACAAAAACTCCAGTATCGATGAAAATTTGAACAACTGAGATATTTCAGATTGCACTTAATGACAACAATTTTATTGTTATGATCCGATCAACAGCTTGTGATGGCCCATCCCTCAAAGTCTGAGCACCCAGGTACTACTCCAATATGGTCAGAACTTCGCATTAATCTTTTATTGCTGTCTAAAAGTTAGAAAACAACTGATCATAGCTATGCAAAAGATTTCTAGTTATTGTCAACAACCATTGGTTTCATTATATGAATTTTGAATTTTCAAATTGGTTGTCTTTGATCTGATGGAAAGGAAACCTTGACCTGGAGTAAATGAAAAGAACTCTGAAGGTTGGTTCGTCTTGATTTGAGGGAAGAAATTATCAAAACCCAGCCTTTTTGACTTGAAAAAACGAAACTTCTAAACAGATTCCTCTTAAACTAAGGGCAGGAAACCACACAAGTTACTCTCCTTGATCTGATGGGAGAAAAGATCAACGTTGATGTTTTTATTAATCTGGGAGAAGGAAACGTTAAACTTGGTTCTTCTTTATCTGAGAGAGAGAGGGGAATTTAAGCTGGTTGAAAGAGAGAGAGGGAAATTTAAGCTGGTTCTTCTTTATCTATAGGAAGAAGGCTCAAAATTGATTCCTAATTTGAGCGAAGGAACTTCAGATGTACTTTTCTTGGTGTGAGGAAAGTAATCTCAAAGCTGGTTTTCCTTGATTTGACGGAAGAAAATATCAAAACTCTTTCTTTTGATTAGTGGGGAAAAAGTGGTCCTTTTGATTACGATAATCAAGATCTTCCTTCAGTTTACAAGCGGGATCTCATAATGGCATTAATCTTATGGGAAGGAAATCATATTTTGCTAATTGATTTTGGTTCTTTACTTGTCTCTCAGAGAGTCCCAGTGCTTGCAATACACAAGGTGACACTTGTGTTTGTTTGTGACAAAGGTAATACGTTCCGTAGTGAAAGACCTGTCAAAGCTGTTTGAGCTTTGCCTAAATTAAAGGTATGAAAATATGCTTTGTAAGAGACACTCCCAGATACAGCGGAATGATTAACATACAGAAGTGTCTCTCCACTTCATGCTTTTTTCATTAAGTTGGTCAACAATGTTAAAACAAGCCTCTTTGCACCGCGCCCTATAATGCAAACACACGCACACATTGCAATACAAATACCTTCAACCCGTATGAAAAAAACATAACTGACCTCAAAAGTTAAATCATGTCGAGAAAACATTGCGTATGGATAGATTAATACTCTTTTACATGTTGCGATATTGCCACATTTTAACATCTATGTCGGAGTCCATCTTGAGGTCTGGAGTCCATGCATTTTTTAATCGGGTACTAAAACATATGCGATACTTTTTTTAATTAGTATTTTATTCATTTTCTGTATTATTGGAACTGCCACTCAATCATATACAATGGTTTCTAAAATAATGTCTCAAACTTTGGAAGGTAATTGTTGACATCAAAACAAGAAGATAGTTCCTTCGAAAAAATAAAAAAAATATGCGTAGCTTCGGATTTATACAAGAGCTCAAAGTTACGGCGTCATAGTCACAAATCAAGTCATATTTTGAGTGAGACACAACTATCTAAGCGGTGTCAGCTTAGCAAATCATAGTTGAAGTAGTAACCAATACATCTATTTAAGCCAAGTTTATGATGGATGGAGTACCGCATAGACACTTTTCGCAAGGTAAGAATCTTGTTGACAAGGAAATCCGCTCTAATCTGGATTCGCCAATCATAAACGCAACTTAAATAGATATATCGGATACTCTCTCGAGTGTGATTTGCTAGACCGACCTCACTTACTCCATTATTTGTCGAGATATGACGTCATTTTTGATGAGGCCTAGCGCTGAATTTGATTGCCTGTACCTCCAAAACTAAGCACATGTTGGAATTTCTTCAAAGAAACTTCTTTTGTTTTGATGTGAATAATTACCTCCTGATGCTTGGGGAACTATTTTAGTGGCACACTGTATTTGTCAGAATTGAGAATACTATCGGATTTACGAAGTAGTATGAATAACAAAGAGAATTTTATGTAGGGAAAGAGGCAACTATTAAAAATATTTTCCTCCTGAGTTTTAGAGTTTTAGTTCCCGGTAGGTTTCGTGTTTTGTCCCGGTGAGACGAAAAGTATTGGTATACACAAAGCCGGACGGAACGCCGGGACATCTTCTCAAAACTCGGAACTGTCTCGGTCAAACCGGGACATCTGGCAAGCCTTTAAGCATCGTTCGCTCAGGTCGGGATAGTATAAAGGACAAGATGTGAGAGCAAGTCGGTCAGGGCCTGCTTGTAAAGTATTATCCCGAATTTAGCCTGGTGCGACTTATAGGAGAAACCCTGGAAAATCTTAGACACGATGGCCAACCACTTGGTTCGAACGCTGAACGTTGCGAATGCAAAGCAAGTGGGATGCACAGTACAATGTTGCGAATACACTTACATAAAACTGTAGTCTTTATTCTCATGACGTTAACATCTTCATCCAATGAAAAGTAATGAACATCTTTATTAGTTGACCTTGGCCACAATCTTAAGATAGCAACTATAACCCCGGATTATCATCAGAATCATCATCGATATTTTTGTACCATACTATAGAGTTTCGTGGATAACATTCTTTTCCCTTTGGTGAAATATATCATAACAAGCAGATTTCCTTAGCTGGTAACCTAGAAAATAAGTTCGATTAGAAAATGTGCGTGAAGAATTTAATCCAAACTTTCAGAACATAAAGTTTAATTTGTGACGATTTTCTCGCAATAACTCACAATATGACGCAAGCAATCATCTTATTAGACCAAACTCTGTCGCCACAACACAGTTTCATTTCGACTCAGGCAAAGTTGCGGAAACAACATTAGAATAACAGAACTTTTTTAACACAGTAATAAATATTTCACAAATGGCCTTGCTTTTCGGAGCTCGTTTCCTACCTGACATCCAAGTTTTGTTTTCCTTTCGTCACTGCGGCAATTGGGTGCTATTAGCAAATAGGAACCATTTAGAAAAGAATGTGTTCCACAGCGTGACTTGGTAGCAATGATGATGATGCAACATTACAAAGCTAGGACGCTTTGATTGCGACACTGATACAGTTTGTGCTCAGATTTTAATATAATTGGCATACATTTTGATGAAAAAATATTAAGTTTCTCAAGTAGCAAGTTAATATTTGTGCTTGTTTTCTAAGTTGGTACTGAAGGAAGGTGAAACAAAGGTTGAAACTATTACGAAAATTATTAACTTATATGCTAAAGGAAAAAGGTTTTCAGGAATCGAAATAGGTAACAGTTGAGAACAGAATTGGTATCTGTTGTAAGGGTAGAAAAGAAAACTAAACTTTACAGGAACTAAAAAAAAAAAAAGTCCCCAATGTTTTCGATTTAGCTTGTTAGGCTATTTTTCAATGAACATTTTAAATTACAAAAGTGACGTTATAATTGACACCAGGTTGTACGGAAATAAGTGACCACTTTCGTACCTTACACTAGTACTGAGTTTTGGAATGTAGTAAACATACCGATTTCTTTGAAACTACGTCAGCATGGACACTTCCCTGTCAACGATTCACACACAGAAAAAGAAAGCCACTGAACGTTCAGTTGCAGGCAGTCAAACGAATTCGGCTATGGCAACTGAACATATTTAGTAAAAGGTATTTAGTAAACGGAACAATACGTTCAGTAAGCAGTGTACCAGACGTTATAGTGCCTGTTACTGGACGCATATAATAAAAACAGTATTGACTAGCGAAAAAAAAGAGAGACCTGTACTGGGATTCGAACTCACGACCTTCATATTTGCTTGTTCACTTTGTTGTCCAACACTCTACCCCTATTCCACCGTTTCTTCTGTTGAACGTATGACATTTTACTAGTTCTTTTATGTTACGGAGACAGTTTCTGGAGTAAAGACTTAAATTATTCGAAACGTGGAAATTTTATTAACTGATCCTGTTTTAGAATAGAGCTATGAAGAAGACTGATTCGTGATTTTACAGAACTGAAACATCTCAAGAGTATCATAATGACGTTTACTTTACTGTTCGGGGTGACGACATTTCTCAAACAAACTGGTTGCCAATTTCCAAGACATTCAGTGAATATACGCGTACTTTCCACTAGTTGTATGACTGCAGCAACTATAATCGCCCAATTACGTTCTCCTCATTACGCATTTGGTGCCTGTTACTTTTAATGTTTAGTAACAGTTTCCATAATACATAGTAACTGGCATCAGACATGTTTTGTTGGAGTTCAACCAAACATCGTTCAGTTCTTGGTACCATATTGTTCAGTATCTGTTACTCTAGGTTTATTTGCGTTAACCAGAACCCTTTTTACCATTTGTGTTTTGCTGCATGTACCATACAAGTTGGCTCTTGTCCAGTTCATAGTACCAGATGTTTTGTTGACGGTACCAGAAAACCCTTAACTGGACCTGTTTAGTTAAAATTTATGGATCGATTTTTCTGTGTGCACCAGGCTTTCAATACCGTCCCCGAAGAAACATGACTCCTGTCAAGCAATGAAGTCCCAGAAGGTATTTTCTACAGTATCCCTGTTTTTGAACACTCTGACTTTTAGGAATCGGGTTAGGTGCATAAACATATCGCTGTCTGTTAGTGCTAAGTCCGTAGAATATGGAGGGTGTGGCATAGTTCATATCTCAAGGTCATTCAGGTTCTGTTCTGTAATTTTTGCCACGTGGAGTTCCGCGTTGTCTTCTAAGAGTAATGGACCCTACCTATTAACCAACGACAGCTGCTGCTTTTTACACAACTGGCGGTGCAGTACCATAAATTTCAACGACAGCAATAATGAACGGTCTCACCAGGAAGAAAGAATTTGTAATGCGCAACACCCCGTGCTGTTCAACACACTAACAGTAAAACTTATTTTGTGGCGTGAATTTTGGTTTCGCTAAGTGTTTGAGGTTTTCATCAATGTCTAACAGCTGCTTACTTCGCTTTCGGTTATTGCACAGGAAACACTTTTTATGATACGTCACAATACAATCAAGTAATGTTTCATTGTACTACCGACCAACGACTTGCGTCGTCTACTTCCTCCATCTGGGAGACTGCTCCCCAGCAACAAAATTTTCAAGCCAACGACGAACTGTTCGTTCCGAAGTTGAGTCTACGTTCCATGCCTTCAACACATTGCAATGTTGTTGTTGTTTTCTGCTGTAGATATCAGTCTGAACTCATGCAATAAAATTGCCCCGTAAATCACAATGATTTGAACGTGTTGAACTGTAACACCTTGTATGACATATGGCGTGAAGGTAAGATAAAAATGAAGTGTATGGGCGGCAACAGTACTATGGCTTACGCCCGTCCTGCTGGCGTGAAGATGTCTGTATGTTATGACCTTTAACGGGTATTACTGTTCCATTGGTTCTGTACAATAGAAAACAAGGAGGATTGAATGTGGAAATGAAGGGTCGATTGCAAAGAGTGAAGGCTTACACTTAACATTAATTTGTTATGCACCAGTTTAACCTAGAACCATGGTCTAGTCTACATCTACGTCTTTGCAATCAGGTGTATGTGTTTCAGCTGTTTATATATATATATAAAAAAGAGCCTGATTGAAAATCAACTTCAATATTGTTCAGTGACGCAATCTTCTGTAGATTTAGAGAATTAGCAAGAATGATAGTAGTACATTATACGTTTTCAGTAATACCTTATTCATGTAACTGGTACATGCAACGTCATATTTGATGTATATATTTAGGATGTTCTTCCTAAAAGAAGAAATGGATATTTAATATTATAACTTCTTCAGCGCTTTTACAGTTACAGTCTAGAATTGCTCCCAAGGAGGCGAGAGAGAGATCTCAAGTATTTGTTCTTCATTTTTGTAGCTCTGGAGGCGTTCAGTGTGTAGTTCTGAACAACAATCAGTGCAAGAGTTTCGTAATTCTTACTATGCAACGGATCGTCTTCTTTTTCGGTGTTCTTCGTCTCCAATTTTCCTTGTTCCGTGTTTTCGTCATCTGTTAATAGTTCACCTTGGACTCATCTGAGGACCAAAACTAAACTGTTTAAAACTGGCTAATTTGAAACAACATAGTTAAATATATACTGTCCAGCCAAGTTTTAACTGCTGACAACACCAAAATGTAAGAAACTGACTTTCTTCTAGATAAAGGAATTACTCAGGAAATAAGCCCTTGGTCAAACGATGGGACCATGGAAAATTTCGCTCCGATCTCCTTTAATGTTGCGAATTTGTAGACCCAAAACACTGGTCCCTTGATCTAGTGGTCACAATCGCTGACTTCAGTTTTTGGTACTAGGAAAGGGATGCGGTTTGAAGGCACTCTCAAGCCGACCATCCTGACAGGTTTTTCAAGGGCTCTCTCCGTCGCACCAGGCGAATGTTATGATGGCGTCTTTATTAAATTCCTTTGCCCTTATTTTCCCATTCCTCTCTACAGAAATTGTGATCATCGAGGGACGTCATCCTTAAGCGTTAAGGATTGTAGTTTTAAAATGTTGTAAATGTCAGATATGTAAAATTTCAATAAATGGGTGGGCTCAAATGGTATCCTGGTACGTATCCTGTGAAATATCTGTAATGAATGTATATATTGGAGCCAAACATAGTTTACTGTCTCCCCTCTAATCAAATACTTAGTGCAGATTAATTTAATAGTATGGGTTATAGGTCACAAATTTATTTTTATGCTTTACTAATGAAATTTGGCCAGTTTAGCTCCTGCGTAGCCATGTGGTGGTTACCTCGCTTGCCTTAGGTGCGAGGGGTCCCGGGTTCTATTCCCGGTGGGAGCTCCATTTCATAGTAACGTTTCGATTTCCCATACCCGGATTGCTGGTGTGGTTTGGTGCCAGGAAGGGCATCTGGCCGTAAAACATCTGCCAAAACCGAAAAATGTGTGGAATACGCTGACCCCATCTCTCACACGGGAAAACAAGCGGAGACAAACAAACTGATGAAATTTGGCCAGTGAGTGTGCGTGCGTTTTCACCAGATATTGTCTACGGTTTTGGATCCAAGCAAAATTTGGTAGTGATTTTTTTCCACGGTGTTGATTTGATCCCCCAAATGTACTTCATAGTGTTCCCATGAATTACGATCTCACATTGTACAGTATATATTGGGACCGAAAATAGTCCACGTCCTTGCTTGTAAAATTAATGCACCAGAGTTTGGTAGATATTGTACCAGTTGAAGATCATCTCAAATTTCACGCTATGATACTGAAAGTGAACTACCCTTTCGTTGATAATTTTAGACGGAAAATAGAATGGCCACAATGGAGCTTCCTACCTTGATTCTACCCTTGAATTATAGACTATACCGCAAGTCACTCTAGTTTGCTGGGGTTGCTTGATTCAAGGCGTTTTATCTTTCATTAAATAAATGGTGTTCCAGAGAAAACCTCCCTATTTTCGAAAGGTTATTATTTGGTTATGACTTATGAGTAAAGCTAGGATTTATAGGCACTAAAAAGGTCGAAATAGGCAGGCAAAAAGGCACTAAAATAAGGCAAAATAGGCATCAAAAACTGAAATAGGCAGTTAATAGACTGGCTTTTTTTTCCGTTTTCTTTTCTCAAATGTAGACAGATTTCAAAACAATAAACATATATACCGAGCCGCCGTAGCTCAATTGTAGAGCGTTGGTGTAGCATTCGGGAGGTTGTAAGTTCGATCCCAGCTACCGACTATTCTGACTGAGGTTTTTCCAGGGTTCTTCCTCAGTCACACCAGGCAAATTGATGCCACCTTCAACATGGGCCCTGGCCGCACCTTCCCGAGTCTTTTCCCCTCTGTTATTCAAGCCTTAACCTTAGATGCCTAAAAGTCATAAATAGAATTCAATAAACATATACAATTACTACTAATCTACTCTGTTCAACAACCTTACTTTGAACGAACTGGGGAAATACAAATAGAAAATTACTAAAATACAGTATTCAATCAATTATTATTTATTTATTGTGACAACAATGAGTCAAAACATCGTATGACACTTTTCTACTTTAAGTTAAAATGGCAATTTCTATATTGAATTGAATTTTACTTATGGTCTTTAGGCATCTAAGGCTCAGGCCGGGACATAGGAGGGAAAAGTATGTTTCAGCCAAGGCCTAAGTTGAAGGTACCATCACGGCATTTGCTTGACATGACAGTGAAAATCTCAGTCAGGATGGTCGGCCGCTGGGTTTGAACCCACGACCTCACGAAGGCTAAGCTAACGCTATACCACTGAGCTACAGTTGCTCGGTTGTGTTTCTTTATATTATACTATGTACACAATATATCAGTTGACAATTATGCTGTAATATTTGGTCAATTACGAATCAACAACTACGCTGGGATATGCTTGTTAGAATCGATATTTGAATGGGAGCCCTCCCACCAATTGGCTTAGAATTTAAACCCTGGCTATAATCGTCTACAAATACAGAAATAAAAAAAAACTATCCCCTGTGTGATACGCACGCGCCGTGAACGGTGCATGGGGGATGTGGAGGTAGCGCCCCACATTTTCTTGACCTACGATACAAAGTGAGGTGGGGTGGTCAGTCCCACGCTCGACCGCCTTTACCTTCCCAAGGCGCCCAGGAATACCAAGGACACTCTGGTACTCAATTTGATAGGAGACTCAGTGCACCTCAGAGCGCCAGGCATGGGAACACTGAGAGAAAATTTCCCAGTGTCCTGGCCGGGATTTGAACCCAGGCCGCCCGATTCGTAGTCAGACGCGCTACCGTCTGAGCCACGGCAACTCATACAGTACCAGGCTAGTTTATTTTACAAACGAGAAGATTTATTTTAATAAATTGAACGGATATACTGCAGATTTACGTAAACTGCGGATAACTCACTTGTAAACGATGTGCATATATTTTGAAACTGGCGAAAAATTAGTTTGCTTCGAAAATAATTCCGGATACCCCGGAGTTTCAGATAAACATATTTTAGTGTTCTAATATTCCATATATATCTCTCTCGCACACACAGAGTGTGCATGTTTGTCGTGTAAGTTCCGTTTTACAAAGAAAGTCCTGTTCTTTCGAAAAATCATTTTGTCGACTTATCACGCAAACTGAAGCACGGTAAGTACCTTTATTTTTTTCTATACAATCTTTAGTCACCTCTGCAGAATGTTTCAATTTCATAAACGAAAACTTAGATACGTTTCACAAGGAATTTTTTTACTTGTGAAAGCCGCTAAACTTATGCAATTGTAAATTTCCTAAGTTTCTTGTTCGCTTCACTAAACAGGGTCTAATTCTAGTAGAACATGAATGATCCCTTGTTGCCACAATTTTATTAGTTTTAATTGGAAGAGTGATTTACTTAGTCAAGGGGTAATCCCCCCCCCCGGTCACTCCTCTAAAAGAAACAGTGCCGATGTAGATAGAATTGTGGATTTTCTTGTCAAAGAAGGAGAATGGTTCTCTAACGTTTTTCAGAAATAAAATTTAAAAAATAAAATTTTTTAGTTGACACTTTCCTTGCGAAAAATCATGCATTACGTCCCACATTCATTCGTTTATTTACCATACTAATATTTTCTCTCTCTCTCACGCACATACACACACATACATACCTATATAATAATAATAATAATAATAATAATAATAATAATAATAATAATAATAAT